>JAAMPD010000747.1:0-37912 GCA_025266255.1 Trissolcus basalis | reverse complement strand
AAATTTTGTAATCAAATATCTCGAATTCGAATTTGTGAAACTTTTTCTATACTTGGTCCAAATTGTTTATAACTAATCATTAAAAACCCAATTCTGACTTATGTCAGGCAGGTCTACCTTAATATTCTTATTATTTATGATTTTTTTGTTTGTAACGTGTGAGTCAGTTTTCTTTATCTTTTGAATTTAAGAAATATTAAACAGTTTCGTAAATTTTCATTCTGGTTGTTAATTTCGCTTTAAAAAGTTGTATTGAAAAAAAAATCATTTACATTTATTGTTAATTAATGTATGTATGTAAATCATTTGAATCTTATCATTAAGTGATGTTCTAGTTTAACATAATTCTAAATTGGCACTTTGATGAATGGAGAATCGACAAATATTAGGAACAACCGTATAGCTAAATAAAACAATAAAAAAATCATTGCTATCAATTAAATAATCTCAAGCAATAAAATATCATATTAATCAAAATAAAAAGATGAAATAAATTACGAACGTATAGATAAAAGTTTTAAGCAAAAATATTACACCTGTTTATTTTTAACAGATGATACAAATAAGTGTATCAATATCGATTAATTGTCATGTTATCTTATAATTCACAATTACAAAAAAAAAATGAATAAAAAAATATAAAAAAATACAAACTGCAACATTTTTCAAAATCAATATGAATATTCAGTAAATATGTAGTATAAAAAGGTTTGCTTCAACAATTTGGTTGTTGAGTTTTATGAAACTCAGTAAAAGTTTAACAAGAAATATAAACGAATAACGCCGCTATAAATTTTGAAGGTAGAGGCATATTCTATAACGAGGCCAAAACTTTTCTCGTCTGGTGCAACGAAGAGGATCATCTACGAATAATATCGATGCAGCAAGGTGGTGATCTGGCTTCAGTGTACTCAAGACTTGTTGAAGCTGTATCGCAGCTTGCCGAGAAGCTCCCTTTTTCACGTCACTATCGACTCGGCTTTCTCACGTTCTGTCCATCGAATCTAGGAACTACGATTCGAGCCTCTGTTCATATTCGTTTGCCATTGCTCTCCGCAGATCAAAAAAAATTCGAGGAAATCGCAGCTACGTACAATCTTCAAGTAAAGTTGTAAAGAAAATAGTCAATTTTTTAATCTCATAATTATTACCAGGGTAAGTTGAATATTATCCAGGCAAGCTGACTGCTTGAAAAGAGTGTTTTATTAGGTAATTATTAGGTAATGTCCAGTTTAAATGTTCAAAACAACGTCCTTATCAAAAGTAATGTGTATATGCATGATGTGTAGGACCGAATTCTCCCTGTTATTAAGCTATGGTGAGACAATTTAAAAAAAAGAGGATTTTTTTTCTTCAAATTATTTATATTTTGCATAGAAACTAATATCGCTAGAGTTAAAGTTGAGTTTTCAAGTCATTCTGTTGTCTCTTCGTAGCTATATTTACTCATGATATCAGTGCGGACATCTGGAGTTCCATGTTCATCTATTTAATCCTACTAATATATAAATTTCAATCTATGTTTAAAACAAACATAGATTAAAAACAAATGTTGTCGAATTTTAAACGCGGTTATCTCGAAAACTAATTTCATGTTTCTTGTTGCGCGGGAATTGATTTTTCTCGTGAATTTTCATTGGATTCTCTTAAAATTTGGCACAGCTCTTTTTTAATATATACTAAAGACAATAGACCGACAGAATTTTGATTAACTTGTTTCGAAAAAAGTTACGTAACTTTGATTATTAGAAGTACCTTTATTATGTNTTAAAAAAATTAGTGCCAAATTTCAATTAATTGGTTGAAATCTGTTGAAGAGTGCCTCAGTTGCTGTAAGAGATAGTTCGACAAAATGTTTCCATTTAAATAACTTTTCAATTCTCAAAATTAAACTGATTTTTTTTTTTTTTTATTCTTAACTCAAAGATATAACTTCAACTTCAGTCGCGCTTGTTCAACAACAAAAATATAATAGTTGCAGCTAACTGCCTCCACAAGAATTATACCTTTTCTCGTTACGTCGACACTGAGGCGTGCTTGCCCCAAAACTCAAACCAAAAAATTACTCATCCGTGTCCGCGTTTCGATCACGAAAAAAAAATATATTGTAACGATTTGCTCTTTTCCCGGCTCGCAAATCCGTTATGATTTTATTTTATTTCTTTGACACTCTCAGTCTAGCAAATTCTAGTAAAAATACCAGATTAGCATTTCAACATTGAGTGATTAAACCCCCTCTTTCCATCAGATTATGAAGTTGAGTTGTTTATAAAAATAGTTGTTTTTTTTTTTTTCGACGAACTGGAATGTTTCGCGATTTTCAGTGTCTTCAGAGTTGCCTCTGGTGGGAAAGACTTGGATCTGTGATGTAGAGCAGGAGTGACTTAGGTGTCCTCCTTGTGCTGCCATAAAGTGTCCAGGGACGAAGATGGTGAGCACAAAGTGGGGGTTAGGCGTAAGGATGGTTGACGTGGTATGAGTCGCTGGTTTACCAGTCCACAAATAAAGAAAATCCCACAATGACTTTTTTGTCGTTGTTATAATCGTCAAGAAAAAAGGGAAACTAAATCCGAATCTTGACACACTCGACTCTCCAAGATTCTTCTCAATTCGAGAGAGAGGTGCTAAATGTTTGAAATTTACCCTGTTAAAATAAGAAAAAAACTGAGCGGATTGCGGGAATTATCGATTTTTCATTTATAGCGCCATCTGATGTTTCAGTTTCAAAAATGACTGGATTCAAATATAAGATCTGATATCTGATTGCGCGGTCGATATAGCGATTCGACGGCTTATAGTAGCATCGCGAGATGGCGCGAGGCGGCCGATCAGAGCGTACCGTTTCAATATCAACATATACAATATAACTTAACTTTCCGCACTCGAATAACAATATACTATTCCTGCACTATATGAATTTGCATTGCTTTCTACATTTCTGAGATATTTTCTTATTATCTGTGACTAAATTTGAAATTTGATGAAAAAAATGTTTATTCAAAATGCATTGATGTAATTAAAATTAATTATAGGTTCGCGGTACAAGGGGAGAACATACTGAAAGTGAAGAAGGTGTTTACGATATTAGCAATAAAAGACGCTTGGGTTTGACAGAATTTGAAGCACTAAAAGAAATGAGAAATGGAATTTTAGAACTTGTGAAACAAGAAAAAATATTGGAACAAAATTGATAATGTTGATGTCGAATCAATATACACTTTATGATCTCAAAACCTGCTCATATTCAAGACTGTTTTTTTATGTATATTTTTCTTAAAAAACACATTAAACACAGAAAATACAAACTTAAAGACTCATTTTGATTATTTGAATTCAAATGCGTGTTTTGTCTTTCTTATATTTTCTGAATAGTATGAAGTCTCCTAACTACATATGGTTAACTTTCTGGTTGGCAGGAAAAAAGGTTAGTGCACAGGGATTTCATATACACTTACTTTATTCAACCGTTTCGCTACCACGGACGAGATATTTCGCCCATTTAATAGTATATTGTGCAACTAGTGGGAAAAAGTGATCATTCCATACGAGCATGAATTGGCAGCTCGATCGGAGAGACAGTGGTTTGGCATGTTGCACACGTGTTGCACACGATATTTTTCTTGATATGTATGCAAGGAATGTATTTTTTCCAATATGTACGAGAGATGTATGTTCCTCTCCCACCGTTTTCAGAAGGAAAATTGCTTCATTTTTCTAAAGTGTGGATGTGTATAATTTAGAATATACAGCCTCTCTATCGGTATAAAGAATAAAAAAGTTTGGATTAAGTTGTTTTGATTTTAATTATTAATTTTTATTTATTTTGAGTAATTCTTTACCAAGTTCAGGGTGACCTGTATAAAAGTCTGTCCAGATTGAATGAAAGTTAAGGCGAATTCAGTGTTTTTTGGCAAAGCGTAAAGTATACGCTTTGCCCAAAGCGTATGCGAAAAAGTCTACGCTTTGCCCAAAGCGTATGCGAAAAAGTCTACGCTTTGCCCAAAGCGTACGCGAAAAAGTCTACAGGCTCATTCACAATGATGGCCTTAAATTTTTTATTTTATTTTTATATTTTATTCTGTAAAGTTAATATATTTTTTTTCATTCGCTGAATTCTCATCAATATGAAAAAAGCGTATTGAATAATTAAACTTTCTGTTTTTCCTTTTTGTATTGAGTAGAAGTCGGAGAATCATAAAGAAATATTAATTGAATTGAATTCAATTTATCTGAATTCTTTTACTAATACGCTTTTAAGGCGCGTAGTTTTTAATGAAAAAATTTTCATTTAAAAAAAGAATAAATGCATCTAATTCGCAGAATTCTTTTAATGCGAAAATGACAAACAAAACGGTATTAAACAAAATAATGAAGTTGACAGAATAAAAATATTTAATACAAAAATGGAAGGTAGAAGATTTGAATGTTCAACAGCGCCTTGAATTTCAGCAAGTGTCCAAGTTGACGCGAAAGCGTTTGCGAAACTTTACGCGAACACCTAGACGTTGTTTGAGTAAACGCGTCGCGAAAAAATTGCCATTTGTTTTTTTACTGAAAATGCGCGTACGCTACGCCCGCATACGCTATCATTGTGAAAATATAAAAATAAAATAAAAAAATTTAAGGCCATCATTGTGAATGAGCCTGTAGACTTTTTCGCGTACGCTTAGGGCAAAGCGTAGACTTCTTCGCGTACGCTTTGGGCAAAGCGTAGACTTTTTCGCATACGCTTTCGGCAAAGCGTATACTTTTTCGCATACGCTTTGGGCAAAGCGTATACTTTACGCTTTGCCAAAAAACACTGAATTCGCCTTTATTTATTCTTCACAACTCTTTCAAATTTAACAAATTTTTAGGTTAGAAAAATGATATACCAAACTATTAAGAAAGTTGCAATAAATGAATTACACAACTTCATTCTGAAACATATACAAGTGGTACTGTTCGAAAAAAACTATCTCAAAAAACTTATATCAACACTTTTGTAAAACTTATATCAACATAAATTTGTAATGCTTTACGATTATAATGACTTTCCGTACGATTCAACTGAGATTCAACTAAATAATAAGTTTTAACTTTGATTACATAAATTCCAGGATGAACAATTTCATACATAATTGACATTCTGTCACAATATTATTTAACCAAGACATGTATCGTATACAATACAATAGTATGATTAAAGTTGAAAACAAATGATATTTTGAATTTTTTTTTTTCTGAAAAGTACAAAAAAACAAAATTCTTATATTTATCACTTTTTTTCTACAACCTAGATCTCAAAGTGAATTTAATAAAAAGGTGCCAGTTTGTGGTTACGTAGAAATTTTTTTTAGCGATTTCCATTCAATGTTCAAAAACTACATCAAAAACATTTGAAAAACTGAAACCAAAGCTATTGCCATCATAAATAAAACAGCTCTATAAAATTTTGATATCGAAATTTCACTCGATAAAAAATTTCAGTTTTAAAAATGTGCGGTATAAATACATTTTTTATTTTATAATTCATAAATTTCATTTCATTCATATAAAAATAAATGTCAATAGTGTCATATATATTTGACAACATTTGTCGCTCACTTGTCATACGATTTAGCTTTTTACGACAAACGGCTGAATCGTGTGTTATACACGATTAAGACATGTGGTGTAAACGTTTAATATTCGTTTTCACAAAATGAAGACACTCGAATTTCAGCAGTGTGCAATAAACGAGTGAGCATATCTTACAAACGTGTATTCAAAATGGTCACTCATTTTGAAATATGTTTCTGCGTGTATGCATTACCTTAAGTATAAAATTAGACTTCTATTAAGTGTTTAGTAATCTGTGCATTATGTAATTCATCTTTTTGTGTTAAACTAACATACATCGTGTAATAAATCAAGTAGATTACAATCCAAACTTTTTGTGATAGATGATGGTTCAACGTGTGAAATATAGTTTCTTAGAAAATTGTGAATGGAAACAACACTGTCTTGATTTTTCAATTGTAATTTCTGACAAATCAGTTAGATAATTGTATCGTCTCATTGCAACTATACTTTTCTCTTTCTCTGAAGTTTTTAAAATAAATTTCCACGCAATAAGTAGAATTAAATATAGCATTCGAATTAATTAATATGTACAACGCTTGTTATGATATTGAAATAAAGCAATGTAATATTTCATACATGGTGATTTTCACCGCTAGAGCAAGCCACAACGAATACAACTTTCGAAGCATACAATAATTATAACGCGTATACGAAGTTAAAAGACAACATAGTAAGTATGAATTGGGTTGCTCCACGCCGCAGGATGTTTTGCAGGGTGAAATACACATATGCACACTGGTCTGTTGCATTTATGCGTTGTCATTATTTCGTGTACGCCAAACTTAAAGATAAAAATGCGGTTCATCAAAAGACCCTGTGAAAAAAATCACTTTCGCACTTGTTTTACGGATAACTAAAAAAGTTTGGCTCAGAAAAAAATCTTCAACTATCTTAGAGAGGCAGCGAGTAGTAGCTCTTAAAATATATGTGCATACAGATAAATACGTCTCGTTATATGCTTTTAGTAGTGGGGTGCTAAAAGAATTTCAACCGGGATGTATAACTTTGTGTTAACGATGAAAGCATAATTGCCATTGTGATACATTTGAGGCAAACATTGCGGCGTACCATTTTCCATGTATATTTCACGTTCGTTCATTCGATAATCGATGCTGTCTCGAAATGTTTCTTGGTAAAAAAAAAAAATTATGGGTGCGATTAGAAACTTCGGAAACAGTCGGAAGTTGAATATATAGAATGGATAAGAATCATTGAATACTAACAAACATGTCAACACTAACACATTTATTGGTCGGATACATTTTAAGCTGAGTGAAATGGACCGTTGATGAGTTCATTGCTCTCGGCACGGGCGACTCTTAAGAGAAAATTACAACCTACAATTTTCACCAGAGCTATAAATTTTGTCTCGAGGGTGTATGTGCGCAATGAATTTTTCTGTCATTCTATCAAAGAGCTCAATCATTCGTGAAAAATTTCGTTAATTACAGGATGAGAGACGAAAGTAATTTCTTCCTTTTGCCAATTACAAAAGCTTTTTTTATCGCCTTTCATCCAGTGGAATACGCGACAAGAGGATGAACCAGACGTTCGGATCACTATTTGATAAATATAAATACGATGAATTCATTGTCAAGTGGTTTTATGAAAATCAAGTACTCGCTTCTTACCCTTAATAAAAAGAGAGATCTCGGTATGAGGATTTCATGAAGGCAATGCATATTCGACGAGTCTGCATCAACGTCACGTGTCAGACATTGATATCAAGATATGAAAAACGGTGCCTGTCTATTTGACAAGATGGAACTGTTGAACTGGTAATAAGTCTCATTGCTATATATACATATATATAATATATAGATATAGATATATAAAATGATGTATTTTTTTGAGAAATGTCATTTTTTCAATATAATTTCACTTATGCATATTTTCATAAATTTTATAATTTATATGAGTTATTTTAATCATAATAAATAAATAATTAATAACATTTTTTATATTGATGAAAAAAATATATAGAACAATATTTTATAGTGAAATTTATGCCAACTTGAAAATTTTCGAAATTGAACCAATCAAATCGATTGATTTTAAAGTCGACCTTGAAAAGTATAGCAAATTTTGCAAAAGTGCAAAAAATTTAAATACAGTTAAAATTTAGATTTAAAAAAAATGTTGTAAGCCATTATTAAATATAAGATATAATGATTTAGATTTCGAGAAAACTTTCTGCACATGACCATGTCGCATCTGATATGCGTATATATTGCTCACATTCGTGACAATGTCCGTAATACATGTGACGTCATTACCCTGTAAATGCGGTTCTTACTATGACATCATATGCATCATTAACAGCCACAAGAAGTTTATCATTATCATTGCTACAAATTAATCATGTTCAATAAATGGTGCACAGCTAATGATCAAATGATAGTTTTGAATATGTTATTAATAGGAATTCCATTACAAAAAACAATAGGGTAGTGCGTGCATTCAATTTTTGAATAGGATAAAAAATTTACCACTATTGCTAATCAGTGCGACTGAAATCTAACAGTCAGAAAAGTTTTTAATAAAAAAATTATATTTACACTTTTTGGATCACTTACAATATGATACTATAAAATCATTAAAATTTAAAAAACTAGAAATTTGTAAACTTTGTAAATAAATTTAAATAAAAAATGAAAAAAATTTTTTTTTCGTCATATTTTATTAAAAGGAATATTGAACTTTGTCAAAGGTTCCATTCACTTTGAATATAAAGAAATCAATTTTAGCATTTAGTCTATTATGTGTTGTATTATATGAAAAGTTCAACCCAGTATATAATAAAAGATTTAATCAAAATTGGAAATTGACCTAATTACGTATAAATATATAACATTCTATGTGTTTCAATAGGTGTGAATTTTTAATATCGAATTTAGATCTTGAAAAAAATAAATAGTAAACTAATATGGTCAAGTAAAAAATGGGATAATATTATAAATCGCACTTGTTTTAATAATATAAAACACGCCGGTTTTTTTTGTTTTTTTTTCACTTTTTTCAAGCTACATTTAATCAGTAGCATTGAGTTAATTAAGATACGATCAGAAAAGCGCCTTCCGTTTTGTTTTAATCAATGCGACTTATAACATGACATTTTTTTTGCTAATTTATTATAATTGTTGCAATAAAACTTGTGACAGAAAATACGATAAAAAATAAAATGATATGAATGATCCCATGAAAAAATATCGATTATTCATGAACCTGAGAACTGTGGCCATAAGTTTATAATTGGTTTTAAAATTCAATTATCATTTTTGTTTTAATTACATAAATTAATTACTTCTTATCGAAGTCAAGTTTCGCATAGAAAACAACATAATTTGACTTGTAAAATGTCCGATCAGAACACAAACTTCAATTATTTACATGAACAAGGAAACGTAAGAAGTATATATGTGAAAGGCAGGATAAAATAAGCTTTTAAAGAAAATTACATCCATTATTTAGTAGAATGATTTCAAACGACTGTGATTATTTGATCTTGAATTCAAAAAAAAGTTTATAATTTGGTACTACCATAAAGTACCAATAAAGTATTAAGTCATGTAAAACAAAAAGAGGTTTCAAATATAAGCAACAAGAAGAAAATGATGTATGCAGTAAAACAGTGACTGAGAGCACCCTGAAACGATATTAAGCTTAGTATGATACGCATTCTTTATTTATACCATTCGTTTTGAATCAATGCATTGAAAGTATACGTTTTTTTAGAAACGAAAAAATATCGCGAGTTGTATTTTTCGATAAAAGAAGTAAGTGAAATGGGAGCTTTGATAAAAAAATAGTTTGAAAGTACATTGAACGTCAGCTCTTGGTTTTACAATTCGTCCGGTCATATACTATCATTTGTAAACTGAATTGCAGGCTAAGGCTAGGTTCAGCGCGAACTGAATAATTACTCGGTGCGATTCAGCAGAGAGTTCTTCCACAAAGGAAGCGCTTCTTGGTTTCTCAATGCGCCTCTAAACGTGAGCATGTATAGTTTACGAACAGTTCCCAAATCCCACCTTCTAAACCACCTCGCGCTCTCGTGCCGTCCTTGCCTCTTCGTGGTATCCTTGCGTGCTCACAATTAATATCCTGTCGCGCCTTAACGTCAAGACATCCTTGCTATTTTACCCGAGTTCCTTTATACCTTTCCAATACTTGAATTTACACTCAAATATTCGCATTTTTTTAAGTAAACTTCATGTTTTTAACGAGTGCAAAAAATGCACGGGTTGGCATTTTCTCAGCGAATCGAAATACATTCGCTGACAAAGCCGAACTTGACCAATTGGTAACATGGGAGAGATTCAACCTGCCCAATGCATCACTTGATCGAATTTATAAAATAATAGCTCAAATGTGGACTAATTTTAAAGTCATTTGCTATTTTTTTCTGAGAAAAAGAAACGTATATTCTACGAATGTATATTTGCCGTTCAAGATGTCTACACTTGGAACAAAATTCCGATAACATGCAAATCGTTATGTCACACTTACAGTAGGAGATGTTTTCAAAGAAAATTGGACGTTGCGCATTCACTATCTCTATTTTCAGAATAAAATTTTCATATATGGTTATTTTCAAAGAGTAAGCACGATCAAGCGAATCCCTGAGTCCTGTAAATAATAAAGTTATTTGTATAAACTACAATAAACCGGTGTTAATGAAATTATACAGTATAACATTATTTGAAAAACTTTCATATTTTTGTTTGAGTATGTACTAAAATGAGACTGAAATCATTGGAAAATAACAATTTTACTTTCTTTAAATGATTCTTATCTCATCGACATTGAATGTGCATATCTCGTGTATGATGCACTTATTTGTTATGATAATTCTTATTAAAAAATGACAAAATGAATAATATTCAAACTAGTAACATATTATGAATATTTTTCAACCATCACGAAAAATTTGCGTAAAAATATTTTGAATGATCTATAAATGTTTACTAGCTAATAGGATTAAGTAATACAAAAATGTTGATGCAATAACAATTACATAATAATTTTTTATGTGATGGAATTTCAATAACAATAAAGAAAGGTTAGAAAAACATTTTAAGATGGCTGAGTATATAATGATGATTGAACCTAACATTGAATAGAATATCGAAGACCAAAAATTATATGAATTATCGTATGTATTTAAAAAAATCTAAATTGATTTTTTTCAGTTCACATTTTTTAGAGATTTAAAAACTTACGTCATTATGCATATACTTTGACTTTACGAATGAAAAAGGCAATTCTAAATATGTTGGCAGAAACAAATTATAACATAAAAATAATAAAAACAAAGTTAATACAATACTGAATGTAATATTGCATAATCAATTTGTATAAAATTGTATGATTAAACGAACTTACCAAGTGAAGTTCTATCATAATTGTATGAAGCGCCTCTTCGAGATGATCAATCGTAGTACCCCTCCCCATGCACCCTCCAATCACACGTTTTTAAAGTTGTCAAACGCAAAAAAGCGCCATCGCGGCAATCTTGCCACTGAATTGCCGCCATCGTCTCATCATTTAAAGACTTGCCGTAACTTAAATTCCTGGGTATTCTATTCTATTTCTGAAGTAGAATAATATGGGAAAATATAAAATGGGCGGGGATTGATCATCTCGAAGAGGCGCTTCATACAATTATGATAGAACTTCACTTGGTAAGTTCGTTTAATCATACAATTGTATTTCGCGCCTCTTCTTCGAGATCAATCGTAGATGTTTAAAGTCATCAAGTTACGGCTATAGGTGGAAATTATGTAACCCTCGTATATTGTGTCGAATTTATTCAAACACTTACTCTACGTACAAAGAAAATATAATTTTTGAAACATGGCTGTTTAATCAGCAACGGTATTCATAAACGACATAGCAAAACTAGATCTATCATCGGCCAATCTTAAATTATAATGTCTTGCAAAAACCGCTGAATTTTCCGACCAACAGGCCGTCTTTCTTATCACATCGAAAGAGACGCCCTCACGATACGCAGCTGAAGTCGCTGCATGTCGAGTCGAATGGGCTGAAAAAATGTTCGTGTTAATACCGCTGTCTTTTAGCGTGGACTTAATCCAACGACTTAACGTTTGGCCACACACTGGAGCATGTGGTTTTTTGAAAGACAAAAATAAAACGTTTGAGCTACCTCGAATTTCAGCTGTCTTTTGCAAATAACATTGTAGAACCGAAAATAAACAAATCTTTTCGTTATGAGAAAACTTCGGAATAATCAAAACTGGCTGTTTCCTATTTGGACCAGAAGTCTTTATCGAATCTGGAATTTTAATTTCTAATCTCTCACCGACCTTTCTGATATTTCTAATGTCAATCAAAGATAAAGTCTGACTACGTTGCGCTGTAACTAACGCAAACAAAGTAACTAATTTTAACGTTAATATCTTAAGATCGCAGTCTTCATTTTTTGGTAACGATGAAAAATATTTCAGCACAACACTCGGATTCCAAATCTCTTCGTACTTTGGAGTAGAAGGTTTCAAATTAGAAGATCCTTTTAGAAAACGTTTAATCTCAGGGTTTTCCGCTATGTGTGGTCCCACGAGCATCGCTATAGCGGACCTTGCCGAATTCAAAGAGCCATAAGAAGCTCCATGATTAAATAAAAAGGTTAAGAATTCTAAAATATTTAAAATAGAATCCGAGAGTGTGTCGAAACCCTTTTCTTTACAAAAGTACCACCACTTTTTCCAAATCACATTATATTGCTTAAAAGAACTCTCCTTAATCGACGCAATTATGACATTTGAAGCTTCCTCTGATAAGTTTTTCTTTTTAGTCATCATCCTGAGCAGATCCCTGCCGCCAGGGTAAGTTTTTTCCGAAGTGGGTGTAGCTCCCTATTGGAGGAAAATAAAAGATTATCCTGAGGTTCGAGAATAACTAACTTAGACGTTAGTAATGATTTAAATAGGGGATACCAAGGTTGTGCCGGCCACAAAGGTACAACCACGATTCCGCGAGCCTTTTCAGATTTAATCTTCTGTAATACACGCAACAGGATCGCAAACGGAGGAAACGCGTAAAAGAAAAACGGTTTCCACGAGATCGTGAAAGCGTCCACTGACGTCGCGTCTGGATCCGGTAGCCAAGACACGTATCGATTACATTTGTTGTTTGCGCGGCTCGCGAACAAATCAATTTCTGGTCTACCAAGCGATTTCACGATTTCTTTAAACCCAGCTGATGACAGTTCAAATTCTGTTTCCGTTTTCAGTCTTCGAGACTCTAAATCGGCTTCCACGTTTTCCTGAGAAGGAATATACGACGCGACTATCCAAATATTTCGTTCCTCGCACCATTTCCAGATGTCTCTGGCGACATCGCTCAATTCAACGAACTGTACGCTACCCATCCTATTCACATATGCAATCGCTGTCGTATTATCTATTCTCAACAGAATTTGACAATCTTTGCGTTCGCGAGCAAAACATTTAAGCCCATAAAACGCCGCGCATAATTCCAGATAATTAATGTCATGCTCCAAATCTTGGTCGTTCCAAAAACCGTGTGATGCTTGGCCATCACAAAAGACCCCCCACCCCGAACGTGAGGCATCCGAAAAGATTTCCAAACTAAAAACCGGCTCTCTGATCAGGTTCTTGATGCAACCAACGTTGCGTTGCCACCATTGAAAATCTTCCCTTAGATAATCTGGGATCGACATGAGAGCATCGTAATTGTCGTTATTATTTAAAAGAGCTAAAAACTTTTCTCTTTCGCAGCGTTTTGTGTATAACCAGCCGTAAGGAATAGCTGGGCACGCCGAGACCAAAAAACCAATAAATTGAGCAAAAGTCCTAATCGAACACTTTTGTAATTTGCTTATTTTTTCAATCTGAACCTTTAACTTCTGCACTTTCCTTTCCGGTAGGGCGACCGACATATCCACGGAGTTGTAGAGAAAACCTAAGAAACAAATCTCTTTGCTAGGATGCAGTTGACTTTTAAGCTCGTTTATCAAAAACCCCAAAAACTCTAATAACTCAATTGTCTTTTTGACGTTCCGAGCGCACTCCGTGCGAGAATCCCCTAGGAGCAGCAAATCGTCAAGATAAACCACCGATTTGAAACCGTCGTTTCTGAGTTTAGAAATCAAAGGTTTTAAGGTCTTTGTAAACACGTAAGGGGCTGAACTCAGCCCGAACGGTAAACAAACAAACTCGTACAAGGCTCCCTCAAAAATGAATCTTAGGAACTTCCTATCTTTCGCTCGAATAGGAATGAGGTAATACGCGTCCTTCAGGTCGATCGAAGCCATAAAACACCCTTTCGTCAACAATCGGATGACCGTTTTATGGTCCTCTATTTTAAAATGCTGCGTATGAACAAACAAGTTGAGCTCTTTTAAATTTAAGACCAATCTGAACCCGCCTGATTGTTTTGGAACAAGAAAAATCTTTGAAATAAATTGTCCGTCTGTTTTTTCGCATGGACTGATCGCGCCTTTACTCAGCAGTGACGAAACCGATTTTTGCATTTCTTCTCGCTCCCGGTTAGACCAGCGAGACTCGGCCGGCACTACCTCTTGTCTCACCTTAGAATGAAAAGGAATCTTATATCCAGTGACCCAAGATAAAATCAAAGGGTCAGAGGTTAAAGATTGCCAGTTTTGGTAATAACCTTTTAGACGACCGGCTGGACTTACTGCTTTCATCGACGAATGCTGATATTCACCTAATTCCTCCGCTGAATCCTCTGTAGAGCCGCCGGCGGAAGATTCCTCGCCTCCCGGAGACGCATGTGCGATCTCGTCTAGCGTCTCCTCGAACTGGTCCGTCGATGAGGTGACCTTTTTCGACTCGGCGACCTGGGAACATCCTTCGAAGAACTTGACCGGTAAGATTTCCCGCCCTGAGTCGACTTCCTGAATTGGGTTCGCTTGGGCGGGGCTTTGGAGTTTTTTGGGTTGGAGAAAGAAGGTTTGCTTGCAGGTGATTTAGTGTTAGGCTTTAACACTTTCAACGGACCCTCTAAAGCTTTAGCTGCCTTCAGCTTGTCTGCAAGCTCGGACCCAAAAAGCCAGCCATCTGTCTTAGTTTCGGAGAGGATGTCCTTAGCGGCCGGATTGACATTTGCGATCACCAACGAGCGTCGAATGATTGATTCATCCCGCTGAGTGTCCGCTATCAGACGTGCTGCGTCGTTGACGTAACCTAAGGCCGTCTTGTCCTTTGTCTTCAGCAGCAGCGATGTCGCTTTAGAAAGTGCCGCTAGAGCGGCGGCAATTTTTGCTTGTTTTGCCAAAATGCGGTCGTCTCTCTTCTTGTTAGACTCGCTGAGAACCGCTTGGATTTCCTGATTCAACTTCGGTGGGTCGAACGCCTCACAATTTTCCGGGATAGGATACTTCTTGATGAGATCCAATCTCATCTCTGAGGGTAAGCCTTGCTTCAAAATGTCCAGTAGCCTCACAGCCACATCCTGGTGAATTGGGGCGTCGAATTTCTTCTCCTCGGTCAGACGTTCCCCAATTAAATCGAGGATGTCTTGATCCAATCCTTCGGAGGAAACATTAGGGTCTTTGTTTTCCTTTTGTGGCTCAGTCTCTGAGACCGCAGGCGATTTGTTCGACTCTGTAAAACAGAAAATCAGACAACAATGAAACTCGCATCATATGCTAGTGTCTGAATTGCACATGGGTTAAGGCCCATGATAACTTTAACCTTGTAGGTTAAGGTTGCAACGTGCGCTTTGGTTAGAACCTACGCCACTTTCTAGCGGTTGGGGCTAGTTGCCGTGAACAGGTTTTGAGGTTAGGGCCTCCCTGAACCGAACATTCAACAGGTTAGAGCCTATGTTGAGTGCTTTTGCACTTACCGCTCTGCGAATCCGCCTCCTCCGAAGAATAAGATGATGAACGGGACGAGGAGCTCGACGGCGACGACGATGTTGACTCCCGGCGCTTTCTTTTTCTCGATTTCTTGGACTTTTTCTTAGACTTTTTTGCTTTTCTTTCCAAATTCTCAGTTAGATTCTTCAACCGTTTCAGCAGGTCCTTCTCCTCTTCGTCCATTCTGCTTTTCTTGTTCTTCGGGGCCATTTTTTAGAAAAAACTCTTACAAAATTTCCGCACGTGTGTATCGTTAGGCACACAAAAAAGGAATGAGACGATGGCGGCAATTCAGTGGCAAGATTGCCGCGATGGCGCTTTTTTGCGTTTGACAACTTTAAAAACGTGTGATTGGAGGGTGCATGGGGAGGGGTACTACGATTGATCTCGAAGAAGAGGCGCGAAATACAATTCATAGTAACTTTGTGCAAGCAGGTTTATGTTGTTAATGCAAAAAGTTTATGCAAATTCTACACAGTTATATTTGTCAACATCTTATCACATAGTTTCTGTAGCAACTGGTTTACAGAGAAATTTCAAGAATAATTAAAGATTAAATTGTTTATTTTCATGACAGAGGGACTTAATTTGTGTCAAATAATTGTCGGTTTTACCAACAAACTTTTAAGAATTTTTTAGTTCTCCAAAAATAATTTAGATGTCGCGTACATGTTATCAAAGAAATAAATATATATTTTTGTATAGTTAATTAAAGTCAGAGTTGAAATCAGTTTAGACTTATTCGATAATATCATTCAGTCACATTAATAAAAACAAACATGCAATCTGTCCTCACAGACGAAAATATATTCACTAAAAATATACAATAAATATTACCCATATTGCTACTTATTATAAATGTTTTATAAAAGAAATATTTTTTATTCATATTTTCAAAATATATTTAAAATGTATCTGTATATATTTTACATATAAGTCATTTATAAATTATTTATAAGGCGACGATAAATTATATAAATGAAATATAAAATGCATATAAATTCTATCGAAAAAATATATATGTAATATATAAAAAAATATATTGTATTTATATTTTCCAAATATATTTTTTCCATTAGTTTCATAATTAAAGTTTTAAAAGTAAACTTATGTTTGTATCAAAATAATTTTCCTAAAAATATTATTTGCAAGCAAGCATGATAAAACTTACAAATCTATGCGAAGGCCAATTTTTTTGTAACAATTTCATGACCCTTGCATATTCACGAACAGAGAGTACGTCTAAAATGTCATCCGCACCATCATTGATTTCATCTTGATCCATTGTGTTTTTCATGACTATTGAATAGTTGCTCAAACTTGGTTCTTGTTTGCGTCCCGTTTATAACTAACCAGCCGGTTTTATCTTTCGGCAGATGTTCAATGACTCGTGTCTAGTCGTACAACTTCGGACACTTTAAACGAAGACACTCTTTTTTATCGCGAAACTGCACGTATATCGCAATTTTCTTACGTTCAAAAATAATCGTTTCATTCTTTGAGATAAATTTCAAAATTTCCATTATGTTTAATTCACAAGATAAAAATAAAAATTTTCCTATACTTGTGATAAAAGTTATGCGCTCGTTCAATCAGTTACAATTGCACATATGAATCAATTCAAAAAAAAATACAAATAAAAATCGCGAAAGCATGAAACACGCTCATCATGCTCTAGTAATGACCGCGTTTGAGAAAAAAAAAAAATTACAACTGCCTCAACAGTCTGCATTCATCTGGTAAATTACAAGAGAAATTGTTATCCTCACTTCAATCATCGCTGAAAATCGTTCAATTTCATTCACTTTTGCATGTCATTTAACATATATATATACCTACATTGTGCGAAATCACATTTGGATAATTGAGTTCTTCACCGAATTTGCAAATACAACCCGCCCATCAATTCAGATTGAATGGTATTTATCTAAACACGTAAATATTTTTATGACTGAGAAAACTATCATTTGTTCACAAACTGTTTGCAAATACGAATAGGTATAATCTGAAAGTGTACTTTTTTAAGCATCTCGAATTACCTATAACTTCATCTCGATTTTATTAAACCGAAATGACTGCGATGGAAGGTCCTACAGAAACGAAAATATACGTGTTTGATTTTATAACTTTCATGTAAATATTATTATTTCTTCGACAAAATTTATATTTATATTATATTTTATCAATATCATTTACTGTTGTTTTATGATTACAAATAATTCAATATAATATAAATGATTTACTTAATATATATATGGATATATTTTTAATATAAAAAATATACGTAAAATATATTTTGAAATATATTTTTGTTCGTATGAGGTTTCCACAGGAACAAATATATACGTTTGAATATATTTCAATTTTGTAATTGTCATGTAAATATAATATATTTTTTCGAAAATATTCATAAACAATTCATATTTTATTTATATAAAAATTTTGGCCGTTTTTTAAATAATTTATAAATGACTTATACGTAGATTATATGTGGATATATTTTAAATATACAAAATATACGTAAAATAAATCTAAAATATATTTTGAAATATACTTCAGTTCATGTGGAGGATTTCAAAAAATAACCTTGATGTTTATTCAGCTCCAAACTTAATTTTTGAATAAATAAATAAAAATGAAGAAAAACGTTTGAAACTTTCTACGATCACAGTTTTACGAAAATTTTTTTGTTGAAAAATAAATGAATTAACAATTAAAAACAGTTTTATGTATAATCCAAAAAAGAACTGGACAAGTAGCTGATGTTTGACCAAAATGATGTCTTGTGATTTGATTATTTATAATTTATATATAAAGTTTATGAGAAGCGCATTTATAATACACATTTGGATCGAAGGCGGCTCCTTTCTCTATATGTTATTAACTTTTATATTACTCGAAATGTAAAGCATTTATGTAATAGACCAGTTTATTATAATGTGAAAAAAATCGACCGTCGGTGTGTTGATATGTCTCGCTAGAGGGAGTGTGGATATTTAATATACCACTTGCAACAAAATTACGATTACATTATATTATGATTTATATCGGATTGCACTCTTGCATGCAGTCTATGAATATTTTAATTAAAACTCAAAATTTGATTGATCGAGAAAAATCCAATAATCGATTATTTATTTTTCTCCTCAAACTTCACAACCAATAATTTCACACTGATCTACAAAGTTCATCTACAAATTTCATTAATTGAGTTATCGTTGAAATTAATTGCCACCCATTAAAATTTCATAATTTCTCAAACTCTGTTTTTTTTTTCAGTTAGCTTCGTGCCAATGTTTACTCATTGTTCATAAATAAATTTGATTCGATCGGTTTTGAGAAAATAGTCGTATATACATTTTGGTATAACAAACCCTGAGCGTTTGTTCGTTACTATACATTGTTAAGGAAAGTGCGTTTCTTGATGCATTACATAAGCTAAAAAATGGTTCAGAAAAGTAATCATCATCAACGAAAGGACAAAGAAGAAGGCGACGAAGAAAAATTGCAGTTGAGCCCGTAAATTCTATCAGTTTGCATAACGAGGAAACAAAATTGAACGCCCCACCAAGATGTGGCCTTGAGGATCCTTGAACGCAGGCTTATTGTCTCGATCTGTGCGTAATTTCTGCATTCACGGTCCATTTGGAAACACAGCCGAGACACGTATACTTTCTCTCGCAAGTTCGACATCAAGTGAAAGTGTTCTCTACATGCAACGACTTTTGAACGGGACCGCACCCGCTCGGCATTAATATCGCGGGTTCATCGTACACTCAATGGTACCACGTGATTTGTCTGATCGCGTCATTTGACACCTGCCATCAAACCGAGAGAGAGGCACAAAGATAGAGACAGAGATAACCGAGAGATGAATGACAATGAGGTCCAAGTCAGGAAGACTCTACTGTGTATTGTTACATTATTCAAGCTGCAAACAATTTTTGACTGATACACATTGTTCTACACACGAGATTAGCATTCTTTTAACGGGCTTGGCAATCGCGATTCTGTTATGCGTGACATGTACTGGAATAGTTTTTTTTTCGATTTGTAAATACAGTACACAGAATTTGTTTTGTGATGAATTATACATTTGTTTAAAAAAAACATTTCGCAACAGTGGACAATAATAATTAACCCTTTGGTTGATCGGTAGAGTATTTTAGGTTGATATATTTTTACATTTAAAATTTTTTTATTTGGTGACTTTTGTTAGTAATAGTAATTAGTTTCATTGGCACAGTTGGCGACCTGAAAATTTAGAACGAATCGGCCAGTTTTGGTTCTAGTCGTCCATGTGTACGGATGCAATTTTGTATTTTTTTTAACACTTTTGGAGTCTCAAAAAACCCAATTTGGCGACCTCTAAATTTCGTGCTAAAAATTGTTTTTTTATTTTGCTTTTCCCAAAATACGCGTTGCGAACAATCAATTGCATATATATTCCAATTGATTCTGAGGATGTCAGTTTTAGGGTTTTTTTTGGTATATTAGAAAGAGAATAAAAAGTAAGAGTTGTCTAGAATATTCGTTATTTTAATAATCCCTTAATTATAAGCTTTTAATTTATGCGAAGATACATAGAACCTTAGAACTTTAATTTTGAGAAAATAATTTGCAAAATTGACCAAGGCGTTCTGACCAGCTAAGATTCTGACTCTTCAAGGCGGTATAAAAAGTTGGTTTGTTTACAAAAATGAATCGTGGTCAGGAGATAATATAACAATTGTTTTTATTAAACAAAATATATCAGGATACTCTTTGTTATTTCAAGAATATTTTAATATATTTTATAAAAATAATTTATTGTTGTATTACTTCCAGACCTCCACTCATTTTTGTAAACAAACTTTTCATGCAGCCTTAAAAAGTCAGTTTTTTGAGAGGTTAGGTACTTGACCATTTCAGATTGATCATTTTGTATGTTAGAAAATATAGATTTGTTTACAAAAGGACATAAAAGTACATGTAGTTTTAAGAAATTGAATGCTTGTTTCAAAAAATGGTCGATCCGGACAAATAAAAAAGATATTTGACTTTTAATTTGACACTACAACGAAAACGCCATGTGTAAGAGTGAGATAGCATAAAACTACGTGATTCAAGAAATTACCATTGTTTACGAAAAATATAAATATTTGATTTAAATAACAATTAAAAATTTTGAATCTAACCCTAAACAAGAAAACAATAACTTATTATCAAATTGAAGTTAATTAAACGAGATTCTGAATTATTTTTACTATACACTTTACGTTTACATAGTAGTCACTGAGATGACTGCTATGTAACAACTTTAATGTCGTACACTTACTATAATTTTAACAATTCTCTTAAAATAAAATTATATAATACTTCTTTTCTTTTTCCAAAAAAACAAAAATGTTTATTTTTGAATCGTTTCTGAAATAATGTGTAATGTGGCATTAACGCTGGTTTGACGATGAGAAAAAAAATGAGTCACCCACGTTATGATAAATGGACTCATCAATTCGATAAACAGTGTTCAAAAGTGAAATCGGGTTTGAAATAAATGCGAGAGGGCTCAGCCGAAATGGATGTGGCACTTGACGTTGCAAAAAAAAGAAGAAGTCATTTGAAAGCCACACCGTGAAAATATTTCTGCACCGATCGACTATCTGTAATAAAACTGTGTATCTCGTTGCAGTTGCTGTGATGCTTATGCTATTGCAGACAAGGTACTTGTCGATTGTTATCTGATGACTATGAAATACTTTATGCTCTAATGAGTAATAATTTTTTCTGACAAATTATCATTTTTTTCGTAACTTTTCCTATAATGACAAAAATAAATTGACCAAATCGACAAAAAAGGAATAATCATAAGCTTATATGATAAACTGAAGAAATAAATTGAATGGCATACAAATTGTTTACAAGTTTCGGTGCCAACGATAATGAAATGTGGGGACCGCAATCGCGTTTTACAATTACTGTTTAATTACTCGTTACACGGACTGGAGTTTGCGTTACTCTTGTTTGACCCTCCCACAAACAACATCCTCCTTTCTCGGTCCCTTTGATTATATGTCGTTTATATTCGTCATTAGCATAACCGTTGACTGGCGCAATCTTACTTTCTTTTTAGTGCAGACTCATCCCAGTCTAGCTTTAAGCGTGATATGATGCGCAATGATAATGTCACGCTGCTAATGGAAAATGAAATATTTGGCTGCGAACAATGATCCTTGCCTAATTAAATTTCAACTTCTATCTTACAACAATATAATGTTATGAAACATTCATTTTGTTCAACTTATAGATTTTCTCGTGTCGAACATTTTTAACTTCACTTATATCAAGTCAAATATATAATCGAATAAAACTAAAAGTCAAATGTGATTTTTTTCAAATATCATATACAGTTTATGAATATTTTATTTTGTTCATCCTACAAGGACAAAACTATATTTTAAAATATATTTTGCGTCTATTTTTTATATTTAAAATATATCTTCATATCTTTTACATATGAATTATTTATAAATTATTTATTAATCGGCGATATGTTATATAAATATAATATAGAATGAATATAAGTTATATTTCTATGTTCAAAATATATTCTAATATACTCTATATATAATTCATTTATAAATTATTCATAAAGCTGCAATAAATTATAAATATAAAATATAAAATGAATATATTTTATTGAAGAATATATATTTAAAATTATATTCAAAATATATGTTATATAAATTAAATATAAGTTTTTATTTTGATATATAATACATATGAAAAATATATTAGGAATATATTTTGAGACAGACATATATTTTTTTCTGTGTATGTATGAACTTATTTGTTCTAAAATTAATCTGTGTCAATGTCGACAATCTCACCACATCCATAAATTAATATGAAATTAATTCGTTACAGTGCAAAAATCGATTACAACTATGTAACATTCGTATGTACATACTGATGATCTTTATAAATCCGCACCATTAACAATATTAACACACAATTTTTAATTTCAATCATTCGATTACATCAAGTTAACAAATTTTTTAATGGTTTGTTCGCCACACGTTTTAACAATTTTTACAACATTGTAGAACAAAAATGTCATGGAAAAAATGGTCAAACTTAAGAAATCGTAACTAGACTAATGACTACGCAGGTAATTGTAAATGTATTGATTATTCAGACTATTACAGATAACGACACCTGAAAGGTTAAGCTCGTTGTCATTATCAACTAATTGATTCTTTCATTATTAGATGAAATGTTGAATATTTATGTATCTCGCAATGAAATCGATCATTTTGTAAACATCACTGTTTCATCAACGTTGATCTTCTTTTTTTGTTACAATCTTTTTCGTTCAAAATATTTGTCTCCCAAATTTTGGAAAGAGGAAAACAAAATTTGCATGTATGAATGTGAGGAGCAGTTTTTATATTCTCCATAACGCGGATTTAAAATTGGAATATTATCATAAACATTATCGTAAACAAGGAAAATGTAAAAATAAAGATCTTCAAGATGAAAATATCAGAAAGGTTAAAATCTTCTGCGTACAAATCTATTTGAATAAGTCAAAGGTCTGTAGTAAATGTCGTGCTTTCACTGAGGGCTCAAGAATAATGCCATATCCTTCATTGTCGTATAAAATTCAAAATAAGCGTGCAAGCTTCAAACGTAATCACCGAGAAAGAAAAATTTATTAAATTTTTCAGCCACACCTCTATAATTACGAACCATCAAATTCGTATTCCGCGCACCGCAACATGAATGAAATTTTCACAATTTAAAGTAATCACTTTTTAATTCAATTAAAAATACAATAAATAATAAAAATTGCGAAACGGTCAGGAATTCGTTTGAGATTGTATTTTAATCAAATTAATTATAAATTGTATATGTCTTTGTGTATATATAATTCAAATTTATTTATTCTTAATTATTCATAAAAAAAACAATTTTTAAAAATAAAAATATTAACTCTAGTGAAAAGGATTACATTATCCATACATGAACATATATTAAAAATATATTATTTCAGAAATTATATATTGAGACATTATATGGAGCATATATTGACCATACATAGACAATAAATTGAATGTTTCTTAAAATTGCTAATATATTGCCAATATTTAATTCATATATGAAAAATATGAAAGATATACTCAAAAATACATGATTAATATATTAACAATATATTGCCTATTACCTATTGATAATGGACGATATATGATCTTTCTTACTATAGAAGTTACTTAAAAAAAAAAAAGAAACGACCATTATTGTTTTGAGTATATCGATAAGTAAAATGTCATCACTATCAATGTCTTGGAAACATATTGTAACGACAATTTCAGTTAGAATAATTTCCTTCAGATTAGCGAGAGTATCAAGGTCAATACCATAACAGTGAACAGAATTAGGCCTTGTTCCATCTTTCTTCTAATATATGATCAATTTTCATGACAAATAATATATCATAAACTTATTAAAAAACATCATATAATTAAAAATATATTATCAATAGATTGAAAATATATCGAAAATATAAAGACAATATATGGATCATATATATTTGAGTAATTTTCATATATGGATTACATTTTGGGAATATATTGACAATTTTTAAAAATATTTATTGGAATGTAATATATTGACAATATACTGACAATATGTAGATCATATATATTTGAGTATTTTTCATATATGGATTATATTTTGGAAATATATTAGCAATTTTGAAAAACATTCAATATAATGTTAATATATTGACAATATGTAGTTTATCTTATTATATATAGTCAATATATTGTCAATATATCTTTTATGTATGGACAATATATAAAAAAATCCTTTATACTATAGGGAACACATACAATTTTTTTTACTTACGATAAAAAAATTTTTTCATAAATACTGAACGATATAAAAAATAAATACAAATTATGCTATACAATAAATGTAACATCACAGGATCATATTATTTATCATAAATAAATAACTCCTTCTCAATTTGTAGTTAATTTCGAATAGAAAAAAAATCTCTTATTCAAACGATCGAAAATAAAATGTTAGAAATACAAACAGTTTAAAATTACTTCACCTCCGTAGGTGTCTTCAAAGTGGATGGTGTTCGGTTTGCAAAACAGACAAATTTGTTTCTCACCTTGTTTTCTATTCTGATATTTCAAATTTTATTCTAATACGAAGAAATATTTTTACATTCGGTCTGATCTTTAACGGTTTAAGTTTACCAAATATAACAAGACGGAGACTGAACATTTATTTTCCATCATTTAACCTTGTTTAAAATGTTTAAATTTCTTTTTTTATATATTTTACATTGGAAAGTTTGAAACACAAAATTGAACATGAGATGTTCGAAAAACTATAATTTCGTGTGATTTTAATCGTTAAAGGCATTTCATGGTTAAACATATAAAAATGCGTGTTGCACGTCGCATAACTGGTGAATGATGATAATGTATCCCTGAGGTACTTGGACAATTTTTTGTCTGCTCATCTCATCACGCCCGTTACGTTTCGTGCAGAAAGGTATTTCGAAATGCAAAGAAGTGCCGAATTATTTTCGACCAGGTGGGGGCCAATTACGGGTCATTTCGATGACTATATAAAACGCAAAAATTGATTTTGGTCAGTCAGTTACACTTTTTCGCTTCCACAATTTTCTTGTGCTCATCTCATCGCAAAATGAAAACGGTGCGTGTGACATACAGTTGTTGTGACTTTCCTTTTCTTCTATTTCATCTTCTTATCGTGAATATGTAAAAGAAGGTTCAACAAACATTTTCTGGAAAAAAAAAATTGGAATTAGTGAAAAAAGCATATTTTTTACTAAAAAAGATAATATATTGCGCATTCGTGAAATAAATATTTATCATATATTAAAAATATATTAATATTCTATTAAATGTTTTTAAAAAATGCTAATATATTTCCAATATATTGTCTATGTATTGTCAATATATTAAGAGTTTTTTCAATATTAAATTTTCAAGAGAAATTTTCAATACATAGTTCATATATGAAAAATACTCATATATATTCATAAATTATTTATATATTGTCAGTGTATTGATAATTTATTTTTAATCTATCCTACACGGACAAAAATATATGCAAAATTATATTTTAATATATTTTTTATAAATATTATATACAAAAACTTGTATTTAATTTTTATAAGATCATGCCATCTAATATTCGAAACGTAAACGGTTTGTATACGAAATATGTATGCTCATTGATATAATATATAGTTTTTAAATATATTGAAAATATTTTTTCGGTGTATGGTTGCTAATATATTGCTAATATATTGACAACATATCAACATTATATTGAATGCTTTTCAAAATTACTAATATATTTCCAATATATAGTCCATATATGAAAAATACTCGAATATATACGATCAATTTATTATCCTGATACACATGTCAATATATGAACAATATATATAATTTGCTGAAAATAATATATTGTCTGTATATTGTTTTTTTATCATTTTCCGATACAAAAAGTACTAAAATATTTATAATGATAAATTACATATTTTTACTGATGCAAAAAACTCAAAAAAATTGTATTGGGTTGAAAATAAAACGAACAAATGTTTTTGGGTTACTGCCTTACTTTTCATTGAACAAAAGACAGTAATTAAGAATGCGAATGAGCAATTAAAGGTTTTTGCACGATCCAAGTTGAGCAATTTAATACTTTTGTTATAGCGTTGTTAGATGTAAGTTCAGAGCAATCACTGGGCGATTAAACCTCCCGTTACGATTTACGTAAGTGATTCCGGGATGTTGGATCGCGTGGTAGACCAGCGAAAACAACGATCAATGAATTGGGATCAATAAGAACCGTAAATTAACGATTTCTCTCGAGATTGACGCGATGAATTATATTATTACATTTTATTCAACCCTAATAGATCAAGTCAATGAAATATCACTTCATTTACCAAATTATAATTCAATCGATTCAAGTTCTTTAAATGTCATTTTTTTCATCCTTTTTATTGTAAATCAAAATTTCAAATTTTTTTCATGTCGTCCAATTAGAAAACAAATGAGACAATAAAAAACAATTATGCAATTGATAATAACAAAAATATTACAAATACATATTTCATTTATATTTTAAAAAATTTATGTATAAAAATATATATAATATAAATATGAATTGTAATATAACTATAATTCATAAAATAAAATAATATCATAAAAATATAGAAGATATAGAAAAATGGAATAAATATATAAAAATAAATATAATTAATATATATACATGATCTGTATATCTATATATGAATAGAAAATATTTTATTTTCTATTATTCAATTTTGTAAATAATGTTTATAGTGAATGAAATTGTTGGATGAAATAATAATAAAAAAATTGAACAATTTTTGACAGTTTGTGATTTTGGCTGCGTTGGTGGCAATGGCAGTAGCTGCTCCTGCTTCCCAATCGGAGGTTGTTGTCGTGAAAGAGACTCCATTGGATAACATCGGCGTCGATGGATACAATTTTGGTTATGAACTTTCGAACGGCGAGTCAAGACAGGAATCGGCTCAGTTGCGCAATGTTGGATCTGAAAATGAGGCCCTCGTTATCACAGGCAGCTATTCTTGGGTTGACCCAACTACAAATCTTAGATACACTGTTACCTACACCGCAGACGAAAATGGATTCCACCCACAAGGCGACCACCTCCCAGTTTAATTTTATGCTTAGTTGATCAATAAATTTTATTTATGCAATATTGTTTTATTTATTATCAACCCCATTTAATGTCGATTTGAAAGGAATAATAATTTAATACGAACTTTAAATTAAAATTTTTTTAGATTCTTTTTAGAATGAGATTACATAAAACAGAATATATAACAATTGCAACAGTTTAAAAAGTAGAAAATTGGTTAATCTGAATAAAGATTTTAGCAAAATTATATCATTTATTTCCACTCTCATTATGTGAAGTAAGTAACTTTATAAGCGATGTTTCAAAAGAGCAATATGATATGATTTATTTCTAATTCAACTAATCAACAGTTTTCAAACATTAACAATTTTGACAAATTACATTAGAAAGTATTATTTTTTTCAAAGTAAAATTTTGAATTTGAACTTGTTTAAATATTTTACTTTCACTCTTCATCGAATTCGTCATGAGTTATAGTTATTTTAAACAAAGTAAAAACATGTTAGGGTGGCCTCTAATTGTTGTCTCTAATATATTTCGACACCAACAATATATTGACACTCCTTACAAAAAACATTCCATTTCAAAATTTCCCATTTAAAATAACATTGAAAAAAATATATTTTATTCTCATCATTTTATTTGAGATATTGAATATCATTCGAATTATGATTATTATAAAAATATTTGAAATTAATAAATCATTTCAATCGTAATAATAATCATATAACAACGAACATTAATTTTTTGCAAAATTTTATGTGAATCAAACTCCCAAATATGCTGCATGATTTACATAAATTAAATTTAAAAATAAAATTAAGTTCTTTAAATAAAATTGTTGTTTTTGATTTATTTATTTATGAATTTGTTTTAAAAATATTGAATGCAAATTTCATATGACAATGAAAGAGTTAGATTTACATAAATATTGTGCAAATTTTTTGCATAAAACTTGGTTATTAGGAGAAATATAAGTGTTATAATAAAAAGTAAAACAATGTTCCTAATAAAATATTACTTTTTCCTTTAATTTGAAATCTTGATTCCTCTTGCAGTAAATTCAGGTATTGGAGAGAAGCTTTATAGTATAATCATAAACGCCTTGAAAACCTGAATCATTGATTCTTGACCAGTCGTTTAATAATCAAGTACCTTCAAGGTACAAATTAATAAAAGGTTTGGCTTCAGTATGATTTCTCAACAGTTTCCCCTTTTTGTCTTTTTGGCACTTTTCATGGTTACTTTGATGCAATGTGGAGTATATGCTTAGTTGGACATCTCCTTTCATTGTTTATCTTTATTATTGACACATGAAGCCAAAATAATATATATACCTTAATATATAAAAGTTCATTCACATTTTTCACATATAGGTGTCGTGCACTGCAAAAATTTTGTTGCGAAAACAGTAGTACCAATATCGCCGATGTTATGAAATAAATCTTTGTTCCTTGTCGAAAACATCATCCGAATTATTTCATTGCAAATGAAATAATTCCAAATACAACATTCTCTATATCAACAATTAGTAAATCACAATTATTTGAGGACACCAACCTTCTGGTTTTTTACAATTTTGTTATTTCTTGATTCTTTGAACATTTTCAATTTCCACCTAACCTACAAATGAGTGTTTGAAAGAAGAAAATAACAAAGGTACGTTCATTACTATGTATGAAAACAAAACATTTGCATTGTTCATTTTTTGTTCAATAATGACGATCATTATTTTCAACTTCGGATTAATTAACTAATTAATTTTATAATTGGTTTTTATTTAATAGGCTTCCAGGAGTAGAAAAAAATGTTATTATCTGAATTCAATCATGACGTCAATGATAGAAGTACTAGATTTTAGCGAAAATCAACTAATCAACACGTTGAATGAAGAGAATGTAATTCAGTCCCTTTTGTTTTCTCTGGAATCAAATTTGTGTAAACTTAAGATAGAGGCGTGCAAGCTGATAGCAAAAAATTTCTGGTACCTCAAATCCAAGAAGAATTTTCATTTAGTTCTGGAAAACGAACACGTTCTTTCCATCATATTGGACTGTTTTGGTAATCTTAATGCAAAAATGAAGTTTTTCACAATTTTAATTTTAAAACTCAAAATTAATTTCATTTGACTTGACACTTTTTTCAGCTGAATGCAACACGACACTTATCGCAAAAGGGGATTTTGAAATTTGGAATTCTAAAAGTGAAATTGAATCTTTACGAGATGCAGATTTGTTGTTAATTGTAGACGATCATCGCTTTTTGGTTCACAAGAATATTATTTCTGAAAAAAATGCTGTGCTGAAAGAAGTTATCAATGCGGACACGACTGACGATTTTCCTACCAGCATCAACATTCCAAATCTCGAAAAAGAATCGTTTCTGAGTTTCTTGGCGTATCTTTACACTGGCAGAATAAAGCATCCAAGAAAGTCCAAATTTTTTACGAACATTTTGAAATTGGCTCACAAGTACAATGATTACTGGTTGAAAGATACGTACGAAAAAGAGTGTCTTCGTTACTTGAACGACGAGAATGTAGTTGATTTGTTGGTTACTGCTATTGACTGCAATTGTACACAACTTGAGATGGTAACGGCAAACTACATTGTCATTCGATATGACAGAGTTTCAAAACTGGACTATAGTCGACAGAAGATTATGAATAATCCTGATCTTGCAAATGTTATCATGAACAAATTTTATGAGAAGAGCAGATCTAACTCAAGTAATAAGATGTTATTAGTGAGATATTAACTTTTATCATTAGTATCTTAGTAAAGAGAATCATATATTGTTCATAAAAACATTTATTTTAATTTTTATATTCTCAGAAAGATTCAAATAAATTATTAATATATTGGCATACATTGAAAATATATTGAATTTTTTTTTAAATACCTACTTTTGCCAATAAATAGTTTATGTATGAAAAACATATATGATCAATATATTATTATTCAATATAGAAACAATGATTTGCCAAAAATAATATACTGTCGAACTATTAATATAATGTTATTAATTTAAAATAATATAATATTAATAAACTACTAATATAATAGTAATATATGATCATTTTTACTACGGTAATTTCGTAAAAAATTATGGTTTATTTTGATTTTATTTTTATATCTTTTTCTGTTCCCAGGAGATTTTTTCAATGGTCATCGTTTTATAAAAGCACCAACTTTTAATTGTTCCGTTGGATCTGATGTATTCAAAGTAAAAAATTCACAATGGGTTGTTGTATTTAAACCATCTATTGATGAATATTTCGTAGACGTTCAGATGTGCTGCTTGCGGTGGACTCCCGAAGTTTTCACTCACGTCCGCTTTGTTTTAAAACTAATCTCATCAACTGATGAACGATATAGTTTAATAAGAGAACTCAACATCAATAACAATGAATATAAATTTTTTTGGGGATGGGAACAATTCATAAGTTGGACTATGCTGCTTGATTCAAAACTAGGATATATACAAAATGGTAACATACATATTGAAATCGATGCAACTGCAGTTTAGCAATTCAAAAAAGGCCACCTGCTGTTTGTTCTTTAACATTTGGACCAGTTTTAAATGCGGGTCATGTTTTCAGAAAAAAATGAATGTGCATTTAAAAATAAGTTTTCGTAAATTAACAAAATTAATGAGAAATGAAAGTTGATTCATATTTTTAGTATAAATGATATTAATTAACCACAGCGGGATAGTAATTTTGTATTAAAAAAAGATTTGTGGCATAACCTTAGACGATGAAAAGTCTTCTGCTAGTAATGTTAAATATAAAATAATTTTTGTAAAATGTTTATACGATTATACGAAAACAGTTGCATGTTAAAATATTTAATTCAAGAATTTTTGCTCATAATTTGTACGGAATAAAAACGGATAAATGTTTTGAAATAGCAAAAAGTTTTTGACGAATATTTTATCCTTCCTAATATATAAATCTTAAATTTTGTAGATATAAAATAAGTTTTTTTTAAGTGAAAATAATTATATGATTTTTTTATTTTCAAAAGATTTTCTTGGGGATAATACTGGTTATTGCAAAAAAATTTTTTTCTTCTCTATAATAATTTCCACATAAAAATTTTTATCTTTTCAATTTTATCTTTGAGAGAGTAGTCCAGTGTAAATTTTCGTCCAAATATATTAATATTTATTTACTATCCCAAAAGATCTTGAAACATTAGGAATTTTTCTACTGATAAAAGACACTTCATAATGTAGTAAGAAAATATTTAGTCACCAAACTAAAATCAATCAAACTTATTATACATAAACAATTATTCTATTTTTAATAGAATATCAAAATTACAAAAAATTGAAAAGTAATTAAGTACTTTTCCATCGTATATAATATATAATGTCTTATTTCAGTACAGAATATAATATATCTTCCCAAATATATCTTTAGTATTACATAATATCATAAATTTTCAAATGAAATTTCATGACCATGGTTTTGATGATGATAAAAAGTAAAGCATAAAAACTTAGGCCTTATAATTAATCATAAATAATAATAACCCTTCGAAGAAAGATTTAAAAAATGGACAATATTTGATCATTTTTTATTCGTATTAATATTCAATTAATGAAAATAATGATAAAATAATCAAATAAATTTTATGAGGAATACAACTAAATATAAGGAATGTCGATTGAAAAATAGAATGGATGAGCTAACTCACCTGTTACAAAATTGTTGGCAACATTAGAATTTTCTAAAGTTCAAAGCATCTGAATTTGGTGAATTATAATGGATGGACCATCTAAAACATTTTGTAACCTTCGAGACAAAACAAAAAAAGCAAAAAAATTGAATCACATTTGGGTGTGAAGCGTTAGGCACAAAACGTTCACCTGACCGCATTCCCCGGGTCTTGTCTAAGGTCAATAAAATTGTCAAATATTTTGAATAGACGACTTATATATAAACGGATCTGAGTGGTCCTATCATCATTCAGTCTTTTCTCCAAATATTGGAAACATCTCAACCAACTCTTCAAAATGAAATTCGTAAGCAACAACAATTTTTATTATTCATCACTTGTTTATTAACTTATAATCTTAATTGTTTTTGTTTAAATTAAATTATTATTTTTTCAACTGTGATTTCCTTTAAATTATTATTAAACTGAACGATATTTTTAAAGTGTATTTTTTGTTTTTTTAGTTGATCGTCCTCGCCTGTGTGGCTTTGGCTGCTGCAGCTCCCCAAAGACGTGCCCCAGAACGTTTCAACGGTGAAAATGAAATTTACCTTGTAAAGGAGACTCAACATGACAACATAGGAACTGGCGGATACAATTTTGCATACGAGTTGTCCGACGGTCAAAGAAGACAGGAATCCGCTGAATTGGTCAATGCTGGCAGCGAGGATGCCTTCCTCGTGGTTCGCGGAAGCTACACCGTCCTGGACCCAGCATCCGGCAAAGTCTACACCATCACCTACATTGCTGACCAAAATGGATACCGTGCCGAGGGCGATCTTATCCCCCAATAAACAATATCGTTTTTCAACAATCAACGTTTTATAGTTTTATCAAATAAGCTGAAGATATGATAATAAAAATACTAGTTTTCTAAATCATTTGTTCATTTATTTAAATCTCCTAAATTTAATGTTGTTTTATTTATTATTTATATATTTCATTGTTTAATTTACTGAAATTCATCATTTTGCAAAAGTTGACTCACTTTTTTCATTTTTTCTAACGAAACAAAAATTAATTTTTATCGAATTAGTTAGTTGTTTTACAATAACGATTTTAGTTGGTTTGTCAGTTATATAAAATGAAAACAATTTGAAAAAAAAAAAAATTTATTAGTCAAAAAAATCAATCGAGTATGAGATCTGGTTGTCATACTGATAATACATACAAAAAATGAAAAAAATTAAGATGGAACATGCAATTTTGCAAAATAGTCAGATGTTTTTGTAACTTTTCATATTAATTCTATTAATATAATATATTAGGCGATTTCTTAGACATTATCAACATATTATAAAATTAGTCCTTAAATGTTAAAATGTCCACCTTAATGTTTATTTGTTTATTATTTATTTATTTTATCGTTTACTTTACTGAAAAACATAATTTTGCAAAAGTTATCTCACATTTTAAAATTTTTTCCAACGAAACAAAAAATAAATTTTCACGAAAATAGTCAATTACTTGTTATACTGATTACATACAAAAATGAAAAAATTTAATCTACGAATGCTTATTTTTCTCACCCTACATTGGTTGAAATCGTCGTATTTTGAAATAACTTTTTTGTAATATGATTAAAAACATTAATGGAATGTTGAAATGATATATATAATTATGTATTATTAGATATTGCATTATAATTCCTTTCTTTATTTTTTTCCTATTCCACATTTTTTTCTCATTTTCTTTCAATTGCAAATTTTCCTCTATCCAAATTTTATTACATTTTCTCAAATTCTTTTCTACGATACAGACAGATCTTGAATCTTAGTTATTAATAAAATTCTTGACTATTTTAACAGAACTTAATTTTCATTCAATTTGTAACAATTGTTTTAAATTACTCTGAAAATAAAACTTATTTTTTTATAAAAATTAAAATGTCTGTAATTCATAGTTTATTAAAAATACGAAATTCCAACCTTTTTTCAAGAACTTCGATTAAATATCAAATTCATCCTGCTCCAAACACCAGTTAACTTTATAATCTAATATACGTGTGATAATAAATAATAAGACAGATAGAAAAATGTTGTTGACCTATGTAATGATTATCTTTACAAGTAAGGTGGCCAGTTCATGGTCAAATACATTGTTCATTTCTTTAACAGTAATAGGTGTTACGTTTGAGCATCACTTTTAACCCATTGAAGAAGTCACAATGTGCCTCAGGCAACAACTACGCGAACGTCTAATTCCATTTATCATTATAGAATCTTCCTCACATACACGACCAACAAATAGTGTTACTTCATTTGCATGCTAATAATTTTAATTACTTGTAAATGAGTATATTTACATTGTAAGATTGTTATAAAATTAGTATAATTTAAAATTATTATAGTCCATTTAATATTACCAAAATGAAATTACATTTAAATTTCAAATTTTATAAACAAAAAGGTTTTCTATTAGAATAAAATATTTTGCATTGCTTTTATTATTTTTTATTTTTATACTATAAAAGCATGATTTCAATGTTGTACATAACTTTGAGTTTTTGGTACATTTTTTGCTCTGTTACGTGGCCTGGAAATTCAATTGATAATATAAAAAATCAAATTAGCTTGTGAATATGATTGAATGGTAATTCATCAAATCGGATACTTCCTTAATTTGACACTTCTTGTGTAATTGATTCATCATTTTTTATCTGATACAATCTAACAGCACGATTACCACATTTAATCAGCAGCTGATTAAATCTCTGATCTTATAACAGTTTTACAGGTGACTCTTCAATCAAGAGCCGACAATTAAAAATTAAATATGCATATATAACGAATTCTTATTTTCAAGTGATGACCGTTTTTATTATTATATCAATTTAATTGGTACAATTTTTGATACTGATTCACTGTTTGTTTTACCATCATAAAAAAAATAATTAAGAGATAATAAAGTTTATTAATTTATTTGTATGTGATACTTGTAACCATACTGATATTAAAAATATATAGAAATTTGTATAGGACTTGTTATGCAATATTTCATGAAATCGAAAATCTTATATAGATATATATAATTCATATAAATTTATATGAAAACTTAAAAAAAATCTGATTCAGAGGTAAAAGTTTCCTGTATAATACAAAAATGAAACAATAAATTTTATATTTTTCTCGTTAGTAATAAAAAAAATTACAATCATTATAGAATGAGCAAACATTTCTTTAGTGCAAATTTTTATATTTTCATTCTTCTGAATGTATATAAAAGCTAAAGTCAGGTTCCAGCTCTATGATTATTTTACGAATATACAATTTTTATATCTAAACAAAAGAATATGAATATAATTATTCCTTATTAAAACAATGGACATTTATTAACGACTGTAAAAGTCGTTAGTAAGCTGTTTTTTGAAAAAAAAAAAAAAAAAAATTCACTATTATATATGATGTGGAAAACAATTATTTTCAAACAATTAATTCGATTTAAAGATTGGTTTATGAATTCAATCAAATTAATTGAAAAAATAGAAATAAAAATTGGATTTAAGTAATAAAAATTATTTAATTGATTTCCAAAATTATTAGTTAAAAGATGAAAATTTGTTAATCTGCATAAAGTTTTCCTAATAAAATGGATCATATATTGTCCATACATAAAACATATTTTGACAAAATATATTATTTTCAGCAAATCATTCATGTTTGAGTATTTTTCATATCTGAACTATATATTGGCAATACATTAGCAATTTGCAAAAAAAATGTCTATATTGTCTATATGCATGGTCAATATACACATGGTTTATATATAGACAATATATGGTCCTTTTAACTACGGAGGTTCAAGAAAAAGACTTATATATCAAAGAAAATAATTTTATTTACAAAAATATGGCACAATGATAACAATATATGTTAATACATAGGAAATATAAAACATCCGTAATATATACATATAGGAACATATATATAACACCGGTAGTGTAATGGTACAACAGTATAAAATATGGACAATAAAATTACTACATATGGGTAATGTAATGACAATTATGAATATCAATTTTCATATCGTGTTCATATCATATAATGATGATATAAAAAAAATGCAAAAATATTTCAATTTGCTTCTCGAACTTAATGCATATCAAATTATTTTGGGATATGGTCGCCCTCGGCACGGAAACCGTTCTCGTCAGCGACGTAATTAACAGTGTAGAGCTGACCGGTTGCTGGGTCGATGTAAGAGTAGCTTCCTCGCATGACGATAAATGCATTTTCTGATCCAGCATTTTTCAATTCGGCCGTCTCCTGTCTGCTCTGGCCGTCTGATAATTCGTAACCGAAGTTGTATCCACCAACGCCGATGTTGTCCGAAGGAGTTTCTTTGATGATTACAACATCTTGTCCTCTTAACTGGGCAGAAGCTGCAGCCACCAGGCAGAAGGTCAAAACGATCATCTGAAAGTTGTTAAATAATAATTAGCTTTTTAATACAAAAATTTCACTTATAAAAACTGCGGGCTTCAAATTTTAATATTAAAAATCTTATACACTCTGTATAATAACCTTTTGACATAATACATTTTTCGACCTTTCAAATTCAACTTCTTCGCATACTAGTTTTTTTGAATTATTATTTATAATCTGTTAGCAAGATTTAACGCCAACGTTGTGCCAATCTCTCATTAATGCTGCACATCAAAAAATTATGCAAACTCCTGTCCGAATGACTTATTTACATTAAGTACATACAAAAATTGAAATTTTGATAATTTTTGTTTATAAAAAATGGAAGACAATTTCATACTTTTTGTCATGCATTTTACAATCCTAAATAATCAGGATATTTGTAAATGTAGAGAAATGTTTATAAAATTTGACGATCCATTAAATATTGTTTTCTATTATGAAACGACTAATAAATTATTGTTTGTCTTTTCTTTATAAAAAATGGAAGACAATTTTACACTTTTTGTCATGTATTTTACAACCCTAAATAATCAGGGTATTTGTAAATGTGAGAAAAATGTTTATTATATTTGACGATTTATTAAATTTCATATGTTTATTATAAAACAACTAATCAATAAATTGTTGTTTATTGTGTTTAAATAAATAATTTTTCTTGGAACTTACGAATTTCATTTTTGCGTTTGATTTGGATTGGTTGTTAACGTGATTGTGATCAAACTCGAACTAATGTCGATCGAACTCTGTGAAAGAATTTATATACAGGTGCCCAGGGCTTTCGAGATCTGAACTATTTTTCAATCTTCACTGTATGACCTTTCTTATGAGTGTCATCTCTATCCCATTCTAAACTCACAATCATTAGGTTTAAAATATTTACATAAACGGATTTCCTAATGTCGACTCATCCCATCTATCTAAACCTTGCACTTGTTTTCATCGCTCAAGTTTAAAAGCTTCAACATTTCAAGGGTTCGCTTTTTTATTCTTTTTTTTCTGTTCAAAAAGCCAAAACATAGCAGAATCATAAAAAAATTAGTCAAATTTTTTACTGTGTCACCAAAGGCTTATCAAAAGTATAGACATTTAAAATTATGTTCCAAAATTTATATAAAATTGTAAAACTTATCTGTTCAAACTTTGTTTATTGGGTGTATGAAAACATTAATTAGTAATATTATTACTAATTAACACAATTGACACATTCGAACAAATTTTATGTAAGGAAAAAAATAAAAATTTGTTTTTAATTTAAGAATGGAATTATCTGCTTTTACTTTTGAGCCACTGAAATTCATTAATTAAAGTATTAAAATAACTTTTACAATGTTAAAATATGAAAAAACTGATTTTATTAGTGAATGTAACTAACAAGTATGACTTTTAAAATAGACAAAATTGCAATCAAAAATTTTTTGTTCTTTATCAACTAAAACGAAAAATTAAGTAAATTTAAACATTTGTATATTTCTTTTGGTTGCTTAAATAAAAATCGAATAAAGTTAATTCATTTTTCTTTATTTTTTATTTTGTATAATATGACATGAATAAATTATAAT
>JAAMPD010000746.1:0-37946 GCA_025266255.1 Trissolcus basalis | reverse complement strand
TTTTAATGTCATTCGAATAATAGCGCCTTGTTATTGTACCGAGTAATGTTGTTGTAATGGTGCAGTCTGACATGACGTTCCAACATGTGATTTAATAATTCACGTCGAAAATGTCCTCTTTTTTATATAACAAAACTCATCATTTTATTTCGTTTCGTTTCATGTATTGTTATTTCTTTTTTCGATAAATAATAATAAGTCTCGGATGCAACATATATATTTTGCAGGGAACAATTTATGGAGACCATTTCCCAAAACAGAAAATACTTATCTTGCTAGGGTGATAGCAAAGGCATGAATTGTTCTTTTCACTGCGTCAACTGACCCGTAAAATAACAAGACCCGAAATTGCCGCTGCGATCGAGAAAACATGTAGCGCAAAATCACTGTGATCGTTCCGACTGGTGCGATCGATGAACATATCGATACCGTTACTAATACCCCGAATAACGCAAAATCATTAACGCCACGCCAGCGAAGCGTAGTATGACACGCGGTATTTTGTTTTCACCTGCCAGGATGCCTTTTAAGGCGGCGAGGCCGTGTCTGTAATTTGAGGGTCTGGTCCGCGAAACAAAAGAGAGAGACGGCAAGTAAAAAAATCAATCTCCCATCTATGCGCGCCGGCTCGCTCCGTGGCTTTCAGAATGGAGATCGGCATTTACACCAGAAGCCATAATTCTGGCGCCCGTAAAGCACGGTAAAAACACGAACGCATCCTGTTCTTCGGCTCCTCGCTTACATTAAACCTCGGCTCGTTTCTGCTCGGCTTAGTTTCCGTGCCATTGATTTTCCGGCGCTGGGGTCGGAACCCCCGCGTCAGGTAAATAGGGAGAGAAACTTGCAAAGTATCCGCGAGAAGAGTTTGCTTGTGCCGAGCTTTCGAGACGTCGGGTGCGTTCGCGTGTACTGGTGCTCGCTCGCACGTACACTCGCAATGCGACCCGCTCGTTTTCAAGATCTACGGCAGTTTGGAGCCACATTTGTACGAATTACGGGCCAGCGAGTGCCGCTCGGCCGGAAACTGAAGCACGTCAGATCGATCGCAGAGTGAAAGAGCACGAAATTTTTGTTTGCCGAGCGCACTTTTTTCGGCCCCTCAACCAGTTTGCACGAATGACTCGCGAGAAATTGGAAATTCCGGACTATCGGTGCGAATTTTCGCCTCTGCCCGACACACACTCGGACCTCTCCCCTCCCTCCCCCTCCCAACTATGTTGTAATGAATTCGACATTGTACAGCAATCCAATCTTACAATATCGAAAACTTTTTTCCAACCATATCACTGAAAAATTGGAAGTAGAAAATTCCGATCCTTTTTTAATACTTTGAATTAATTTGTATGATTCTGATTTTGCGATGAAACAAAATTAGTAGAATAAAAACTAAAAGACTGACAAAATTTTTTTTTTTTTTTTTAGATTTTTATGGGTTTTTTTTAGTCAAAAGAAGAGTTGCGAGTTGGAATTTAAAATATCAATCATCATTTTTGGGTCGAGTTTTAATTAAGTCAGATTGAAGTCAGAAGAGTAAAGTTTAACTTTTAGAGCAGGTGTACGTGATGAGGGTGAAGAGGAGATTTGTGATTCGTAAAACATGCAACATGTTTTTTTCAATCTAATCACTATAATAGCAAGGCTTGTTAAAACTTACATATGTCTACAGCAAGTCCATCGTGAAGGAAGAATATGGGTGTGTAAAGAATGAGGCACATATGCAGCAGGTAGTCCATGGTGATGCTAGTCCGAGAGCCGGCAATCATCGAACTCTCATAACTGCTTCTGCAATCAAGAAAAAAATTTCAACGTTAGTCTCGCAATTTCCTCGTTCATTCACAAATCTTTACTCTAAATAACAGGGTTCCGCTGGTAAATTGATTATTTTTATATTCCACCTGCCAGCTTTATTTTTATTTTTTTTGACGTGTGCATGGTCCAACCTATGTTTAGACGATCGCTCTCAAACTATTCGTATTTACCTAATACTAAATGCAGACCACCCAAGAAGCCCCGAGCGATTTAGCCGAGCATTTTTTGCAAAATTTCGCCGTCCGCGACATTAGGAAAAACTCCTGACCATAAATTCTTCATGATATTAAAGGACGACATTTCTTTTCTTGCCCGTCACGACTTGAGCTTCTTCGTCAGAGCGCATTTGTACTTAGCTTTCAGCGACACCGTGAAATATAATTAGTGCAGTATCTCCACACACATACACATAGCAGAGAGTACATTTTGATATTTCAGCGAGCGTATTAAGGGAAATATTAATGACCTCGATGAATTCAACTGAAAAGTTAATCGGCCGATGGCTTACACATTCTGACTCGAAGTTTAATGAAACTCAAAGAGTCGTTACGGCTGAGGAAAACAACGCGCCTTTTTTTAAAAGAAAAAGGAAAAAAGGAAAAAGGAAAACATGACAGAGTGAGGAGGGAGACAAGTGTCTTATATATTTCGCGGTCATTCGTTCGCCTGTAGTAATTTCTTTTAATTAGTCCCTCGAGGATCGAGATAAAGTAGCGGCGCGGATGTTTCGATCTCGAAAACTCGTTCTTGAAAAATTAAGAAAAAGAAGCAAACGAAAACTAGACCTCGAGATATATACACGACCGTTCGCTGTTTGCCAGCAGAGTCGATTCGAGCGCGCTATCATCGTTTTCGTACACGAAATTTCATTACGTTAATATTTTGATGAATGCTCGTAGCAGCGAGCTTTCGCTCGGCCCTTTTTTCCTGCTCTTTGCTGAGCGTAAATTTTTCTTACGTTAAACGTTCGGCAATTAATAACGACGCTGAAAGCTGACGTGCGCACCCGAGAGGTCTTTCATTTGCAGCGGCATTTCTCCGGCTCACTTTCAAAGTTTTGATTTTTCTTTGCGTCTGCAGTGAGCTATTAATAACGTTCTGGTTCCATTTCGAAAGCTCCGTGATCTGACGAACCTTTATGGACACTGTTTTAATTTCAGAGTCGGTTCCCGTAACAAGCTGATTTGGCGTGCAGCGTCATTTTTAGTGCGTTTGCGAGCCCGCTAAGAGGCTCATTAAAAACTTCAAGATATTCGCAATTACAAGCTACAACTGGGGCTGGTTTGTTTTTTGTGGGTCAGAGTGAAGAAAAAAAACTTTAAAAATGAGCACTCGAAGTCAGATCTTTCATGCACGGAAAAAGCCTCTCGCATTTGAATTATATGCGCGGACGTATAAATTAAAGGCGCATCATGCTTAGCTGCGGCAGAATCTAAGGCAAACACTTTATTCGAGTCGCGCATAAATATGCAAATATTTACGACTTGCGCCGACAGCACGAAACATTCGCAAGGTGCGTCGAAAAAGTCGATCCAACGAATAGATTTCCTCTCGCGCCATCGAGAGTCTTTTTTGAATAAAAACGTCTGTGTGCCGTACGCGGCACATTTATGGACTGCTTTACATCGAGCATATATATTAAATAGATGTACTTCTCATACGTGATCGGATTCGTTTACATGCGCCATGAAAAATTCATGCGATGGCGAAAAAAAGCACACACATACACCGAAAAAGGAAATTCATCGTGGGAGAAAATTTACGTAATCGAAGATTCTTAAAATTTTGAGAGCTTCTTTTTTTGTTTGTTCGAATCAAATGGCGCGGTTCTCGGGGTCAGTCTGATATACGAGCTCCGCACAGGAGCGTCTGACAAAGAACTACATTCACGCTAGCGGCTATTACGGATCATTATCGAGATTAGGATCAAGCGCTCGAGAGAACTTTACCCCAGCACTAAAAGGCACTTCGCGAAGTGTAATGCTTTATTTTCGAAGCTCGAAAATCATCGGGGTTTATTTTTGAAGCCAAATACTTCTACAGAGGGAGGATAAATTATGAAGCAAACAGTTGGTATATAATTATGCAAAAATCTTCATTTGTTCGTCGACGATTGCGTATCGAGAGTTTGAAATCATAAAACAAACATAATAAAAGGTAATGTGAATTGTTCATTTTTGATTGGTACATTAAAAAGTTAATTAACTTTGTTCGGTGAAACAAAAAAGGAACAAAGTTTTGCCCAGGAGGAATAAAACGAGATCCCGATTGGCGTGTTAAATGGCGCTCCGAGCGGTGTGCCCTTAAAAATTAATTACGAAAGACAAACAAGGAACGCGTAAAAAGCGTCCGGGCGCGCGGGCGCTACTCGACGGCTTTTTATGGAGTTCAAAATTGATAGCAATTGTTCGATGTACAATTCTCGGGACATAAATTAACGAAGGCATTGCCGCGTATGTTTTATATCGGTCGCTGAAGTTTTATGGGACTTACGAAAAATCGCTTGTTTTATGGGGATTCTTTTTTGACAATTGAAAGCGATCACAAATCTTGGCGTTCAAATGGAAAGGGCGAGAGGTGTGAAATAGGAGAAAAATATCAACGACACTTTTCGGTTAATTAGCATGAAACCTTTGACTACCGACGCTCTTGTGGCAGACCGTTACCGATGTTTATCCATCGGATCGCCAGCCCTTGTTCGTTATTTCGCATCCCACTGGCACTGACGATCCCGTCGCTTGTTATACGCGCCGATCGTAAAACGATCCCCACAAAATCGGCCGCGCTGCGTGAGATTCTGCGAATCCACGGCAGCTCGCTTTCCAGTGGCGGATACATGCGCCATTACTATCCGTCGTGGCGCGCTTATCGCGATTTTACTGAGACGCTCATTCCACGGACTGTATACATTTCAAAAGTAAACGCTTTCATTGTCTGAAATACCTGCGAGCTGACTCATATACCGATTTTTTGATTGCAATCGAGCAATCGTTCTGTAATTTCCACCGCGCGTCATTCATTTTGCCAACTTCAACGTCGTGGTTACGAATTAAATTTAACATAAAGAATTAAAACATTGAAAAATTGAATAACATGCGAAAATAATGAACTTTCGTGTACGCAATTTTCCATGCCAGTCAAAATGACTTTTTCATAGCTGTATCTATTTTATATTCCTCGGAATCCTATTTCTTTTCTTTTTTTTTCTTTTTCTTCTTGTCGAATATTTTTTTACAGTCTTAACATACGAATTCTAACCACGATTTTCATAAAATTAATAATGTATCCCGTCAAACGACCCTGCTCGTTATTTTGATGAACAATAAACTTTTGCACAACGTTAAACGTAGGCAATAAACGAATTACAGTATGAAAATTTTCGCGTCATAAGTATGATAACGCGAGGTTTTACTGCATCATAAAAATGCAAAAACCAAACACGTGGGAACGTGATGCTTCCATTCATGATTATTAAGAATTCATGCGAGCGTGTCAAATTAAAATAAATTGATCCGATGTGTAATCAATCGTTGCAAGTTTGGTGCGAGACTTTTTTTCCCTTCCATTTCTTTCGCCTTCGTCAATGTTGCATGGGATAGAAAATTGAATTTTATAGATTTTCACGTTTAGGGTGTTTTCCAAACGTCTCAAAAAAGTATGAAAAATGGCAAAAAGTAATCCTAGCGATGATTGCAAAAATTACTTTCAACCAATTTTATAATATTTTTTTTTAATTTCAAAATGAAAGTTTAACTAATGAAAACAATTTTTTAAAACAAAAGTAGAAGCTGTCTTTATTTTTAGAGATTTTTCTATATAGCCGAGCAACTTCAGAAATTTATTGGAAATAACACATTTCTTTTCCAAACGTTTTATTCCACGGCATCAATATGAACCTTGTTCCAAGGAATTACACTATCGGTTGAATCGGACGAAATGATCATTCACCTCTCGCGAGGAAAAATTGCGGAGCTTTTCATACGTATAAAGGTCGGTTGAAATACTAAACAAGATATAAAAGTATATATTTCATTGATCATTTTTCATCGCCGAGCAAAGTTTGATAAATTCCTTGTAAATTCCTTTACCAATTTCTACAAATGATTCTAGAAAAGTTCTGGAACAGTTATATCTTCAACATTGCGGGAAAAAAATTTCTCTAAGTCTTTTACATTCGATTAAGTTTTCACAGTTGAACGGCAACCGTAAAACTAAAAAAAAAACAGTCAAATCAACTTAAAAAATTTCAGACGATTTCACAGATTCGGTTTGAAACATACCCAAATATTTCAATTGAAGGAACCAAATTTTTCAGTCACCCCAGCAACTCCCTGTTAATTTTTTTTCTTAGCCGAGGTGTAAAAAATTTTCGGCTGAAATTACATCCTCGTGAATACATAAAACACGCATTTATTAATAGTACGTATTCCCACATCTCGATTCATAATCATTCAAACGCTTGATGGATCTTTTTGTTTTGTCATTTTTTTGCTTGTCTTCCGTTAAGACAAAAAGCGTAAGTGGTGGCTTGCGGTTGAATCGCATTACTCGGTGTGTCTTTGGCGTGAGAAAAAGAAGACAGCGCCGACTAATTACCGGAGAGTCGCGCAGTGACTGCCGTGGCACCACGGCGTGCCGATGTTTATCTTAGCGCAAAGCAAAAGAGAGATGCTGGCAACGTCGGGCTGTTTTGCACTCACGCGCGCGGTGTACATCATGCACGTGTGGCGAGACGGCTACACATGTCGGGCGCAGAACATACGCCCGCGGCGACGTCCACGGCAAATTGAAGTCGTTCTCCATATTAATTTTGCGGAAAGTCGCGCCGATAGATGACGTCTTGGAATTGTCCGTGCGAGCTACATGCACTTCGTGGTACACAACATCGCATCGGGATTAATATAAAACGATGCAAGACGTATCTCGTTACGGCCACGATCGCGATCTCATAAGATAAGCCGGCCGCATGACAAATGCACCGATCCGGCCTGTTGGCTGAGATGAAACGCGAAAGAAGAGTCGTCGCAAACGGGACACACATGGTAATTGACACAAAAGCGCTCGCTCTCGAGTCGTTCGAAAACGGACGGATAAGAAATTGGATTTGACGTAATCACAAAAACAATGATGAAAACAATGGGGTGCCAAAAGGTCATTTGCAGATAAACCTTGCACACGACTCTCTCATGCGGGCGTGTACTTTGCCGGCGTCAACTGTACGGAAACTAAATTAAAGTTCCAGATTGAAATCTGAATTCATAAAGGTTTTGCTAGCAAGAACGGAGGGAGGGGGGCAGGGATCCGTGTTCATTTGCTCACAACGATGGTTTATTCCTGGCCTCTTTGTGTTTTCCCGTCTTCTATTATACGTGTTTTTGTCATATGATCAAGCACTTGTATTATTTTAAATAAAACGACCGTGCAAACTTATTTGCCTTTTGTGTTTCGTTATTAACTGTCGTGGCCTGCTGAAACGAGAATCCGATACACGTTCTAAATTTTCATCTCCAATTCGGCCGCACACGTGTTGGCGAACCTCTATTTCAAATCGAACCGCACGTTGTGTCCAATATTCTAATGGCACCGCGAGTTTGTATGAACACACACAACTATATAAGCCCAACGTGAGAATTCAAATCAAGCGGATTTCAATCGTCTGTAACTCTATCGAACGCGCTACATTACAAAACAACACATAAACATATCGTTCATCGCAATTACGGCGGGCCCGCAAACACGGCCTGTCTCGTCCCCGCGATCAAACTTTATTCCCGCGAACGTCGAATAAATCAGGCCGATTGTTGCATCGGGCTATTTTATGCGGCCATTAAAATCCAACGGGAAAAAAAGCGCGGACAAAAAAATCAATCCTCGACGCATCGACCCCGACGGATACTATAAAACCGAATCGACGAAAATAAAAGTAACAGGATTGGAAAAAAATTAGGATGTCGCAAAAAAAAAGTTGCATAACATATCGGACATGGAGGATTCGGCGCGATGAAACGACGGATCCTGTAAAAGGCATAATACCGCGATCCTGGCAAGATCGCCGCAGGAAGCCGCGTTGTAACGACCTGGCTATACGTCTCGTTCGGCCTTTTGGTGTGCGTTGCCGCGTCATAACTCATGCCGAAATATTCGCCTACATTCTGCCAGGCGTTTGGTCGCGATCCGGCCCGGCGTGTTTCCGTGCACAATGCAAGCGATGCACGCGACTACGCCGAGGGTGAGAGAAAGAACGCCAGAAGAAGAGGGCGCCCCGAAGAGTCGAGGTCACTCTCTGTAGCCGGGCCATGAATTATGCAGCGCGCCGTAGGGGCCGCACAACTCACGAGGAGACAAACGAGGGACGCCGAAACGCACACACAAAACGGGGGAAAAAAGCTACGAAAATAAGCACCAGAGCTCATTTTGGTGTCCCGCGCGATATTCCCACTGGTGCGAATTTGTTTTATATGTGGAGCCTCGCGGTTCGTTTAGGGTAAACTCTGTACGTACGTGACAAAAAAAAAAAAAAAAAAAAAATCAAATGAAGAGAAAAATTTTTGTTCAAAACTAGTTTAACAACATTTATTTGTTATGTTGAAAATCAAACGTTGAGATAACAGGATTATGAATGATCAGTTTTTGTTTGGCCGTGTTTTAATCGTTTTAATTTTTATTGAACGAGGTATATTATTTTTATCGCAAATTTTAACTTTTCGTTGAGTTCGGGTGAAACAAACTTTGACTTCATATGGATAGGGAATTAAATCCAATTACCGATACTCGGGAAACTGTAAATTTGTTGGATTTTGAATGTATGAAATTATATACAGCCGAAGAAATCGTACACTAATCCTAGCCAGAGAGAAAACTATAACTTCGTTGATGTACAGGGTATGTTGGTACATCGAAAGTTGGATAAGTAAATTTACATCCAGCTGGAAAACTGACAGCTTGATTCCTAATTTAATCAAGTGTTATAACTCTGCTTGCTGTGCATACATGAACAGTGGTAGATCAATTTTTGACTTATTTATATAAAAAAATTTTGCCATAAGCTTGTAATCGTTCAACTGTTTGGAATTGATTTATAGAAAAAACATTACCACTATTCATAATTTATTTCATATAATTACCCGTAATCACATGGGCAATGTACATTTTACAAAGTCTGACATTGGAGTAGGTATTTGGGAGTCATAAATAAGTTGCATATACAGTAACAAAGTTAAAGTTATATTTATGTAAATCCCCAACCTATGAGTCACGGTTAAAGTGAATGAAAATATTACAACTGAGAATAAAGAAGACACGTATAATCTAAATATATGTATATGTAATACAAAGAATTATATTCAGAATTTATTACTTCAATCTTCAAGAACATCACATCTCATTTTCTTTCAAAAAGGATATAGGTCTATTTGACGAGAACATGACAATTGAATATTATGATAATGAATAAACTTAACTGAAAATTATGACATTTAAATTTTAGAACGTGTGAAAAATTGAAGCTATTGATGTTTTTGTTATAGAGAAATTTCGCAGTAGTCTTTGCACGTAAAGGATATACTTTTCGCGTTTATTTGTCTACAAATTCACTTTGTTTCGGAGCGATATCAAATAAATCGCTCTCTATGCAATCGAATTTTAGAAACAATTTATGTTGTGTGCGCTCGAAACTTTCGCACTGATTTCACTCTCTTCGCGCTTGATTTCAATTCTCTTTTATTTTTTCTGTACCACCGATCCATATTCTTGCTTTGCAAACTGCCTCGAAGCGATCTATTGAAATTTTCATACCGGCACGTTTGCTGTTTTGGCTCACCAGGCGCCTCCTTAATTCTCAATTAAGAAACTCCCAACTAAGATTCAAGGAGGGAGGGGAGGGAGAAATCGATTACACGGTTTACACCGTTTTATGTTTTTGTAATTAACATTTTTGGTGAAGCCACGAATTTCTTATCCGACCAACTCGGTAATTATGAATTTCAATCTCGTACATCGGGCGATTTTTGAATGTGAACAGGCACTTCAGTAATGATTTGCCCAACCGACAAGAGTTTGCCAAAAACAATGTAACTTTGTAATAACGGCTGATTAAAATGGAAATAAAATAAAAAGCCTGGTACTCTCTTTAATCACTTTTCTCTCATGGCTGCAATTTATGCAAACGAAATTTCGCCGTAAAGATGAGACGGGCAAAATGGAAAGTTGGTGGAGGCCGAACTTACATCCGGCGAAGAAATTATGACAAGTAGACGCGCGCGCTCTCTAAGCCACTCCGGCGTTTTTCCATCGATGAATGGGGGGAATTTCAATCTCGAATTTTCTTCTTTTTTGGACGTGCCAAACGATTCGAGAATGTACGGGCGTAGTCAACCGCGTCGATAGTGAAAAGCCCGTCCGAAACTGTGGGAACATTTTATTGGCTAAATCGAGCTTTCAAAACGGCTGACAACAACTGAAAATGTCAATCACAGAACAGAAACAATTGTGTTCTCTTCAAATCAAAGTCATTATCTTTCCTACCATGAAAACGAATTTGTCATACAATTTTCGATCGATTCACTGATTCGACGATACGAATCAATGAAAAGAAAAAAAATATGATGTTGAAAAATTGAACTCATAATTATAGCGTGTGATTAAATCAACTCGAACGGCATCAAAACATATTTATCATCCGGGGAGAGGAATTTCTCATATCCGCTGAGCCGGTCTCTTCGATAATAATGTCAAAGTTTCATTAAAACACGCTGCATGTTCTGCGCGAATCCGACAAGGAAGTTTTGTCGGAGAATTGTCGCGCTGCGCAAACTTTTTGCTCGACCGAGCGCAAGATCGAATCAGGCGCTAATTACCGAGCTTCGACAGAGTGGAGATTGGTTTTATGATCGTGATTTAATCCCGGTACGACAGCGAGTCGCGGTCGGAATGGTTTACGTGACTCGAAGACGAGCGTCCCGAGTTGAGGCGAGGGGTGACTGGCGCGCGAGGTCATAGTTACCGTCGTCTCTTACACATGATGCCCTCGCAAACGCAACGCCCGTTTTTACGACGCCCTTTTATGATCGGATGCATGCGAATAACGAGCATTGACGAATGAGAGAGAGCCGAACGAAAACCTGCGAACGCAACAGGCTCGTTCATTTGTTTTGCAAATTTTACGACTTGGCTTTTGCTCATCATGTTTTCAATTATGATCACTTTTAGTTTACGCCTCTGGGCTTCATTATTTATTTTTTTCTCTTTTTTCACTATCGTTATAAATTTTTTCCCTATGATTTTATCTCTCGAGATATTCTCTCTCTTTTCACATTTATATCAATTTCACGCTTCCGTTCTTATCTCGACTGTTTCAATTAATAGCGCCGACAATTGTACACGCTAAGCATTTTACGACAAAGCTTTGTTGGCGAAAATTTAATAGCCACGTCACCTAAGACGTGGGGCGAGCGATGTTTTGCGCCCCTGCGCTCTGCAAAAGCCAAGGACGTGTTTATACTTTGGAATCGCCCAGTGGCAGAATCTCCGCGCGCTGCAATGGAAGCGGGATGAGAAGAGGACTTGATTTGTTATTTGCACAGTGTACGCACAATGAACAGTGTTTCAACGCTGGCCGGGGCTTATTAATCGACGCGATGACAAAGCGGATTTCAAGTCCGAGTTGAATTTAGGGCTTTTAATTATCGTCAAATATGCTCTTCAGTCCCTCCATCTGACTACCGGGATTTTAATTATGTCAAACGCCAGTGCGGAATGATACTGTTGTGAATTGTTCACTGTGGGGTTGATATTGATATCGTAATTATGAAGAACACATTTTTTGGGGGATAAGAGCGCGATTTACGAGGGACCGGGACCGAACATACCGAAAAATTTGTCCCCAAAGAATGTTGTTTGAAAAATTCAATCATCACTCTGATTCATAATCTTTGACTTTAATCATCGTATTTAAATATGCTCTCAGATAACATTTAATCATCGGCGTGTGTACTAAAACAATATATCGCATGAAAAAATTCATGGAACTTGATATAATCTTCCATTCATTTTTACTGATTTCTTTTTATTTTTTCCTCTTGAAGTCGTATCTTATCGTTTTCCAGATATCATCAGTTATCACATCTCTGGGAAGAACAAAAAAAAAAATAAATCCATTGTTACAAATTCAAACTAGCCATCATCTCAATGAACAATCTGCTTGTGCCAATAAAAGAATATTTGCGACTCTCCATTATTCCTTTCACTTTTTACATCCATCAAACTACTGGAAAACTCGTCGCTGAGTGCGCGATTCAACTTTGATAATCGCTCCGGGTCGGACGTTACGATAATTTTATCAGACTCCACGCCTTGTGTAGTACATCACGGCTATAATTATCCACAAGAGGTGCTCTTTTTCGCGATTGTCTGAAATTGACTTTGTATCTGTTTCTATGAAGCTGCTTCTATTAGTAGCTCTGGCTAATTGACTTGAAAATTTTCGCAGAATCTAACTTTCAATCTCCACTTTATTGGAATTGCTCTCGTCGCTCCATAAATCGTTTATCCATGTTTAATGCAGTTCGCGCGAAAAAGGCGGATGGAGGCTTAGGGTACGCCCGCGCACGCCAATACGCTATACGCGAAACTTTGCCGTCAGAGAGACCTTTCAGCGAGTGCGACCTGCAAGCGACGGCTCGCTGCCGGGGCCCGGTGGTGCGGGAACGTCGAACAAGGGAATGCTTTTGCATCGGCATACGGAGTCTTGTGAAACGAGCCAAAAAGTAAGAAGGTATATCGGTGAGAACGCCGGCAACGAAAAAAAAACAAAAAAAGAAAGGGCATCAGGAAAGAACGCGAAACAAAAAAGAGGAGCGACTAGACGATCGGAATATCGTTTCACGCGCGAACAACGAAAGCCGGAGAAAGTTGTACATACGTGTAAATCTGAGGTTCAACTTCTTCGTCGGCTCGGCGTCTCGTTCTTTTTGTCGCCGTTTTCGCACAGGTTTTATTTCAAATTGGAATCGTTATATTTCGCACAAAGTACGAGGGCGCTGTTTTTTCTTTTACTTTCGAAAGAATTTGCATCCCGGAGAGAGAGTCTGCGACAACACTTAAAATCACAAGCAAAATAAGTCAAATAATATTTTTCTTAGGCTTAAGGATGCAACGGACGTTACGATTTGCTGCGTCTTTGCGATCAAACAATTTTTTTCGGATTTGATTTGAAAATAACGTTCGAAAAATAAGTGCGCAATTCGATGAGAAATGTGTTTACCATCGCGAGAGATTTGTTGATCTAAGTCGACAGCGGCGACATTTATTTTATCAAACAAATACGCTGAGATCGTCGATTTCGTTCGAGGATGGGGCTTTATTTGCGAAAAGGTTTGCTTCCGTCTGCGCAGTTTTGCCCGTGCGTGATATTCGCAGTCGCGAGAATTTGAGAAACTCGGTTTAATCCGTATTCGAGCAGCTTAAGCGCATCTGTATACAGCCCGGGAAATACATAAGTATGTTCGCAGACTCGCTCGTTGACCCCATCGTGTCAGAAACGGTCGCCTTTTTTTGCCCTAACTTTTTTCTTCCTCGCCAGATAGGAAAACACGGAAGTCGTTGATATCCCCGAGATTCCGTCACCTATTTTTTGTCTCACAAAACGAGAGATAAAAACGTGACGCTTTTTTGTTTGTTATCCTGTTATTCCAAACCGCGATACATTCGTCGGTCCTCAGTCTCTTGTAGCCGCCGCCACTTAGCGCTTCCATTCACAAATAAATATTTCAAAAATTTAAACCGCGCCAAATGTCTGAGAAAACATTTAATGCCGCGCGCAAAAGCTCGTCCCCTGGGTCCCCGGGACCGAACGTCTCTTCGCAGCGGCGGAAAAAAAAAGTTTCCTCTCGACGCGACAACGAATTTATTGCGACGGCGAGTTTTTCAGCCACCTCGACGTCCAAACTTTGTTACGCGCTCAAACTTTGTGTTAATAAATTATCATTCGTAAAAAGTTGATTCACTTATTACACCGTAAACAAAGTTTAAGAGCTGCTAATATAAAGGCTCTCTCCTCGCCACGGCGGGATGATCTTTCTCTCCCCGGATGACGAATCGCGTAAAAATATTGTCGCGGTTAATGGATTGTAAAAACTAAACGGGTGGCCCCGCGCCACGGGGGCAATAAACGTTCAAAGTCGTTTCACAGAAAGATTCTAAACTCGAGCAGTGCATAAATCACGCAATTTCGTTGTGATTATTAATTTTTTGCGCCGAGCCTCTCTCTCTCGCGCGCGTTCCCAGAATGTCGTAACTATCATCCACGGAGGGGCTCGAGGCAAAAAGTTGTGTGTTAATGAACGCATCGCTTTAAAACGAAGAACAAACCAACGAAACCTTCAGATGCCTGTTCGTTTTCAATTATGTTAATTTTAAATTATTCTTTTTGAACTTTGCGTGTAACAGTCTGTTTGGTTATTTTTTTCCAACTTGTTTTTGTCCGTCTTTTATTTCGAGTTATGTAAAAAAACATACTATACAATTTGAAAAGTTCAAAAATAAATATCATAGTGGAAACATTTTTTATTTTCTTCATCTCGTTTATCTTTTTTCAATTGTGGGACGAAAACTAATTTTTCAAATCTGTGTGAAATTACACTCTATTATATACCAATTGTATAGAATAAAATTCTATTTGAAATGTGACAAGTTTGGTTATATCTCGAACATGAACATTAATTGAAAAATGAAATATTTATTTATTATTTTCAAACATAAAATCCTATTGTTGGATGTATGACGGAAATTGAACTAACTAATGTAATATTTTTGAAATTGAATAATAGGTTTCATTCAATTTTTCTCGTTGAACTTTTAAAATTCGATTTTAAACTTGCATAATTTTATTTTTCATTCAGTGAAAAATTTGTTTCTATTTAAATCAGTCCAAAAATTGCTTCAAACTCTAAAAATGTTATATTTTTTAGGTATTTTTACACGGGATCTTGAAATCAAATTACATAACGATTTATTGATATTCTTAGTTGTTTATGGTTCCAGCTCTTATCATAGCATCGTCGTTAAGACTCTTCTTTCAGGTGGTCTAAGAAAGATGCAAAAAAAAAGACTAAAAAAATTAGGTCTTGACATTTAATGAGACCGCGCAACCCCACAGATCGTGAACGCTCATTACGGTGTCTGGAAAATAGCTCTCAAGCGCGCAAAACAAGCCACAAACTGCTATCGCCCGTGTCCATTACACCGCCGCCACGAGAGTATCTCTTTTTCCTCCCCGCGATCCTCTTTTCTCTAATTCGACCATCGAAAATCGTCGGTTGCAATATTTAAATGGCCATTGTTCGTTTGCAATTCGACGTTAAAGCGCCACTCGAACTCAAAGAGCCGGCGTAACACTAATTTCAACGATAAACTTTTTTTTTTCAAGAGCAATTCATAAAAGCTTTTTTCGCGGAACAAATGAGATTCCGAAGCGTTGCCAACAAAAAATGCCACTCGTCACGGCAACTCTTTTTTCATTTCGAATTGGGTTAAACAAATTCACGAGGCTGATTAATACGAATGACTTGCGATCGAGAGATGCGCTCTCCAAAAGAAACACGGCGAAAAAGTCACGTCGCAGCAAGAGCGACGCAGCCAATATATTTCATTTGGCAGATGAGATAACGCTCGCGGCGCGGGAACGGGGATGTTTACAAGACTCCGGAGTCTCCAGTCCGGCAAAGAAAGTAATGATGCCACTCGAGAAGATGAAGCGCAGTCTCCTCTCGTAGAAGCTGCCCGCTTTTCCGCCTTCTCTTTTTTTCTCGCGCTTGGCTCTTCGCATAGCAGTGTCTTTAATCTGGTATAACTTGTTTACTCGCTCGCTTAATAAAAGAACAATATAATATTTTCATCAACACTTATGTACCGAACCAATATTTATACACTCAATATTATTCATTTACATTTCATTCACAAAAAGTAATCATACAAAAATATCATTCCAAGTATCTCCGAGTGAATTTCATGCAAAATTAAATAATAAATTTCATAAAATCGCATCAAGGTTACATTAACATTAACCTAATAAATGTAAAAGCAGTACTGGTAATTAAAAATTCATCAAATAATTATTCTTCATTTAATTTAATTTGAGTGTTATAAAATTTTAATTAAATTCTACCATGAAATAAAAGAATCGAAAATTGATCAAACAAAAAATTATTCACAGATGATAACTGTGTCTTAAAATTGTTTATGCCAATTAGTGAAGTTCGTTCTAATAATTGACGTCAATAATTTTTTCAATTTCATTACCACGCCCGGTCATAATGCACAGAACAGTATTGCAATTTGTCTAATCAGCTTGATTGGTCCCATTCGCAGTTAATCTGATGATTGTATCTGGCCTCGGCGAATGCTGCGCGACAGATTCAATATCGTCGTTATGCTTTATGCCGAGGAAATTACTCGTGTGCACACGCGCGCGCACAAGCCACGATTATTCGCGACTCCGATGTCTTGTTGACTGAGGACAATGCGCGACGACGCACGACAATGACCGCGCGCGACTGCCCGAGCACGAAATTCCAGCTGGCAAATCTACGAGACGCGCGCGCCAGAAACGATCGACGCTCGCGTGTGAATCAGATTTTGATTGTCGACCTAATGCCGCGGATTACAGGCCGAACACGTACCGCCGACAAGCACACACATCGTCCCGACCATTTCAATGTTTATAATCGAGTTTTTGCATTACTAAACACGCAAATTTCGTATCCACCTTTCATCGCACGATATTGAACACCCAGAGTCATCCGTCAAAGAGGCGACGACAAAGAGATAACTTTGAAACCAACATTTTTTGTATGTACAACAAAAATCACATAAAAAATTTTGGGATTATCGATTATTGTTGGTGGCGCTGGCGCATTCGCAGGTTATTTCTGGCGTGAAATTATCAAGCTTGGATAAACATTTTTAGATGATCCATCGAGCCCTTCTGTTTCCTTTCGAAAATGTCAGGAATAGATCCATCCAAATGTGAAAGTTCGGCGGAACTTTTAAAAGCCGGGCATTTGCCATGCGTCAAATCACCTGTCATAATATCTAATCTTCCTTGTCGATTGAAAGAAACTCGGGAGCATTAAGTTGGGACAACCTTTGACACAGATAAGATAAGAGCTTCTGATTCACACCTAAAAATTGTACTTATGAAAAGGGCCAATTTAACGCTCGATTAAAACCAAGTGCCCAAATATAACTGCTTTCGATAACGAGATCGTCTGAAAATTGATTTCACATTTTTTTTTTTCGCAATTGACGAGGCAAAAAAAAGTTGGTTGCCGAGTTAATAACGGTGTAATTGATACATCACAATTATAGACTTCTCGTTGTCAACTAACCATCGTCAATTAAACGAAATTAAGGTGTTCATTATTGTGGAGGCCAGTTTTCCGCGCAATTTCCAGCGTATCCGTTTTGTTCGAGGTATCGGTTAATTACGTGAAATGCAGCATCGAAAAGCGGTGTATCGGCGTGAGCGAATCGCGTTAGCGAGCCACCCACTTAGCTGCACAGCGACAGGAATTCCGGTGCACGGTCGTGCACGCTCAAAGGTATAATCTAAAGAGGACATTACGAGCATGCTGGCCATATAGATAGCTGGCGCGTGCTCACGTTCTTCAAAAAGAGTTAAATCGCACTTTTATCTCGGTAGCGATGTCACGGACAAAAGCCTCACGGCCATTTGTTTAGTCTTACCGCTTTCAGAAATCTTTCATCGCATTCGACAGCTGAAAAACGTGCCGACATGAATTATACTCGGTGAAAGAAAAAAAAATTTTAACAAATTTTCAACATCAATTACCAAGAACAAGATTTGCTATAAATATAAACGGAAGACTCGAGTTTTCCCTCCAATTTCTTGTTCAATTTTCTTTTTTTCCGTTTTTTTAACGTATTTTTAAGACTTCAATTAGAAGAAATATTTCAGGAATGTTCAGTAGCAATTCAGCGACGATTAATGAAAAGTCATGTTTCTTCATTACGGTTAAGGTATTGGTCCGTGCGTTCGACAGAAGCCGTAGGCGCAAAGCAGAGGAAGCTAATTAATAACCCTCGATAATAAGGAGCAGATGGGGACCCCGAGGACCGCGACAGGATAGGGAAAACAGGACGAAAAAGTTGGCCAGGGTGAGCCGGAGCGTGTAGCCAATGGTATTGCACGCCTACTCGCCACCCATTATTGCACACGTGTGTGGTCCGGACGCTCAGTCGCGTGTATGCTATTAGCAAAAAGGAACGATACAGTCAATGTCGCAACGCCATAAGACTCCGAGAGGGAATATGAATAAAAAAAACTTTTCTCTAGCATCGCCACTCGAACGGGGTTATTTTTGGAACTGCATACCTTCGTATAGATTTTATCCATCCGTCGAGAACTTTTTAACGAGAAGTATATATTCAGCTAATTTGAATACAACAATCTGATACGTGAAGATAAAACAAAAATTTTGAAACCAAAAAAAGCAATTGATTAATTTCATAGTAGGAAAATTTACGAATGTTTTTCTATTATACATTTCATGCGTTTTTGCATTTTCAAAGTTAATGTTGAGTGACTCAAACGATTAAGCGAAATTGCGAAATTCAAACGTTTACAAATTGTCTTTTTTTTTCAATTTCTTTCAACAATTTTCCAAAGCATTTAACAAAGTTAATTTTTTGTTTGTGTTCAGAGCCAAGCTTGGTAGCATGAATTAATTACACGACGGTTGTGGCAACGCGAAACAAACACGACGTACATTTCCGGAGCACCGCACCGTTCGATCCCGCGGTATGCTTCTCATTTGGAGTTCTCCAAAGTGGAAAATAGCTTGCCACGGAAGAAAAGCGCCCGATCGGGCACAAAACAAATTATTCTCGTTGCAAACAAAACCGAACCGATAATTACTCACCCTGATCTTATTTCCACTTGTCGAGAAACTGTATTTTTAATCCTGTCGGGTCATCTGTTTGTTTATTATTAAACGTCACGGCTACGTCTAAATATACTAACAAGGTCCTATTTTATTGAGCGCCATTTAAATGAAGCTGCGCTCACCAGATCATAACAAATAAGCTCTCGTTTTCAAGCTGAATTATGGAGTTTAAAGGAGTTTCTAAAATATACACGTCAATAATTTTTATATTCTCTTGTTAAAATAAAGGTCCTGCTGCTATTTTCATTCGAAATTGCAAATTTCGAAGGTATCGACCAGTCATTTTAATTGGAACATCGAAACAGTTTTATCGCGAGGCAAAATAAAAATTGAAAACTTGTCAGAGAATCATCAATAATAAAACCTAAAAATACATTGGATTCAAAAACGTGAACGAAACAAAGACAATGCAAGACGAAAAACAACTTCTGTCTCTCTCTTTCGTATTCTCATCCCGCCTTTTTGTTTCTCATCTGTAATATATTTCTACGCGGATTATTTCCATTCCGTATGTCCGATTCAATTAAGTTAAATGATAACAGTTATGTAAACGTTGTGTGCAGTCGGGGAACCGGTATCAAATGCGTCGATCGGATTCTCCCGGACCGACGATACTCTGCGGTTCGTTCGCAGTTAGTCCGTTTTGGACCACACTTCGCAATGCTAAGGTTTTCGATAAGAAACGAGTTTCCGAGGCGACTCGAGCTCATAAGCGTCCGACGCCGTCGATTTTTTTCGCGTCCTTAAATTCCTGTAAATAAATTGGTACATTCATTAGGTGAATATTTAATAGATACTGACGTTAATTAATACACGAATATCACTTGGACTTTTGTGATAACGCCAGCGAATAAATTAGACACAAAAATAACGTTCCGCCATATTTTCGTCCGCCGAGTCGTCCTAACGTTTCAGAAAATGTCGATTGCCGAAGTTTTGTCGAGAAAGTTTTCGACTGTGCAATTTAGATGTCATTAATTATTCCCTACAGTGGGAAAGAGAGGGAAGGGGGGCTGAGATTGCAAGTTTCTGAACGAAGGGTGTCACTTTATTTTCGGGAGTTGAGCACACACAATGCACGCGTGATAAATCATTCGAAATTAATTAGAGCGTATTACCATAATTACAAGGCAACATCTTCGAACGAAGGATAGACGCTCGATGCGAGTTAATCGATCAAAGTGAATACGCGGAATAAAGTTATTGCACTTCGGACAAGGCCTTGATCATTAATTAAAAACACATTTCGCCAGCCAAGAACTCCTGACGGAGTCACGAATGGATTATGAAAAAAAAAAAAAAAAAAAACAAGGACCCGTACAACAGCGTTCGTAAATTAGGCCCAATTTTAATATTCCTGCACAATGGTCGTGACACGAAAATAAACTCGGACATTTCAAAAAATCAATCAACTGATTATCACCTAGAGGTAAGTGTAAACTGTCGCGATTAGGCGTGAACTAGTTTCGAAAGAAAGCCGATAATAGGCCCGCTTTCTAATCTCATTTCCCTCCCGGAAGCCTACAGATTATTCTTTGTTAACCCCCAAGATACAGTCCTTGAAACACTTTTTCTTCGAGTGGAGCGTCCCCAGCACATTAGGAGCGTGATTAATGTATCAGACCATCTATATCTTTCCAGATGAATCACACATTCCATCAAGATATTTCGTTCCGTCCATTGTCGGAGGGGCTCACAAGTCGTTTTTATCAGACGCGTGTTTGATATCGATCTTCAATAGGAATCGCGCGCAAGCACGATAAATATTTTCAAAAGCTTTCGACGCGATGTTCATTCATCAAGACTGAGCTTCGACAACGCTTATCCCCCGTGCTGGCAGCGAGATCACAGAGTGCATCGGAGTCGCGCTCGCACAAAGGACAAGTACTTTTTATGATCGTGGCCTGAGGTCGAGCGCAATATCGACGTCGCCAAAGGTTCGACGACGGAAAAAGCAAAATTCGCGCGCGCACGCTCGCCCTCCCATCAACAGCAAATGTCACAGTTTACCGAGTGAATGACAAAGGCTAGCTGTCACGGGCGATACGCGCCCCCGCTGTCTATCGGCGATTTAAACATGCGCGACCATAACTTGTTGGCCGACAAAGCCGATACGCGAGACGGCTTCGAGCGAACGATATATTCACAAAGCCACGGCGCGCTCAAAGTCCCGCGCTTAATTCACCTTCAAACACAATGCGATATCGTTCGTTTGAGTGCGAACACATTTTCAAACGCACGAAATATCTGTTCTGGTTCAAAAAGAAAGAAAGAAAAAAAAACGCCAGGTCAAATGACGTCGGCGCAATTTGACGTTACTTGATGCCCACACGGGGGCGGTTTTTATCGATTATTGATAACCTAAATTCCGGCCCGTCAATCAACCCGCCCGGAAGAAAGAGGAGCGTGTGTATTTTCGGGAATGCAATTAAAAGAGGATTAGAGAGCGATTTGGGGAAAAGAAATGTATTAATAGACCCTGGATGGTGGAAGTGATGTTTTCGTCTGTCCATTTGCCGAGCATCAAAGGTTCTGAGTCCGTGATATGTAATCAAATGATACGCTCAGACGCCCATCTAGACATCAGACACTCTGCTTTCGGATGTCTTACAAATTATGCGCCAGTCGATTTGGTGTACGTGATAGGAGCGAAACTGTTTTGAAGACCTATTAATGTCGAAGGCTTAAGCAAGTCAAAAATCAATGACCGGACCTTAATGGGCAGGCCCATTAGGACTGAATAATCTTTGCCATCGACATTGTGAGAAGATCAAAGTGACTGGACACCTTTTCGTAGTCTCTCGATCCAGCTGTCGTTTATTATTCCGTCTCAATTTTTGTCTCTAATCCTTCAATCGAAAAAAAAACATTCATCCATGCATGAAATTCTTTCAAAATGTTTTTGGTTTTTGAATGTGAACTGAGAATAAACATCTGAGATTTTTTTTTCCTTTTTCAAAGGAACAATAGAACGGCTTTTATGTTAATTTTTGAAATAACTTTTCAAATGAAGAAAACAAATTGTCGGTTAGAGAAAATAAACATGTTGAAAAAATTATTATTGTCCAGGCAATTTTGAGATATCAGATAAAGGAAATATATTTTGCCATTCGTCAACATATTGACGAAGCCAGTCAATTGTGAACAGCATGTTTAATTCAATCGTGGGTGCTGGGTCATTGTGTGTGCAGTTAGTTATGCGCCGGTTACGTAGGTTGTGCAACAGCAATGGCCTTACAACGTGCTTTTTCACGACGCTTATCAAATGCAAATCCTATTTTATTACGATTGGTATTCTTATTAGGCGCCTTCCACATTTCCCTGCCTCTTTCCGTCTCCGGGATTTATGGAAAACGCCATAAGCCGAGCGCGGCTTCTTATATACGTCCTTATTTAGATTACGTTGTTTCGCTTACGCGCGCACCGTTCGTCGAGCGGCCCCAAAAATAATAGTTATCGCAACGTGCTGATAAGTGGGTCTCCAGAAGAATATGGAAATCGCACAAAATAAGCCGATTGCTTGTGGATGTAATTTTATTGCCGGTGTATCCACGTTTGTCAGTTATGACTGTTTTTCGTGCTTCGCATATCTTTTTCCTTTTTTTCGTCTCCGTTTCATTTTCTTTTTATTTTCAACAAAAGAGAACCAACTGCAATAAATTTCCGATAATCCAACAAAATGGTCGAAATAAAAAAAACTCCAAGCGGGGACTGACGAAAACGCATTTCCACCGATTGCAAAACTTTTTTTTATGAATTATCAGGCACAAACGTGGTGTGATACATGACAGCAATGGGAATTCCTCTTTTATTTCACATTCACGCGAGCTCCAAATGAGCGATGACAAAAGTTCGTCGCTGGAGTACACATTGCACGAAAAAGTTCCGACGAAAAAAAAAACAAAAATACGGCGCGAGAAGGAAACGATGATCAATCCAATTGAAGAATAACAAGTTCATTTGTTCTCGTAATCAAAAAATTTTGCCCGTACATCAATGCGACCATGTCCGAGCGCGGGAAATTCGCGGTAGGATTTCCGGTTACTCGCTCGATTCCCTGCCGTACACTTTTGTGGAAATTATTTACACGACGACGGACGCCAGCGAAAAATGCAATCGTTCTGGCGTGACGCCACGCGATGCAATTACGTACGGAATTCCAGGCATGCCGGTGCTACCCCTTTTCTGCGAGAATCCGCCGCGCGACCCTCCGTATCTGCGACGTGCAAAAGCGACGACGTCGCCTCCGCGCCGAATTCCACGGCGATACAATATATACAAAACCGTCCGCGCGCCTCGCCCTCGTTATTATTACCGGCTCGCAATCAGTCAGGTAACTGGATTAGAGCCGACGGCCAATTAGCGCCGCCGGAGAAGTTACGGCGTCTCTCCGTTGTGCCTCTGTTCACTTCTTACTCTCAGTTTGCACTGCGCTTATTTACATGTATCTCGCGTTGTACAATTTTTCACTCGCTACAATTGTGATTTAAGTTTGTTGCCAACTGCTTTTTGATGTTTCACTTGAACGTCGTCAACTCTCAGAAAATGGAAAAAGTTTCATTCAAAACTGCATCCGTCAATGGTCATTGAGGTGAAGTTTGCTGCATATTTGATATTTCAATTGTTTATACATAGTGATAGTTTATTTTCCAAACACAAAAAAGTGAAAATGTTTGCACAAAATGAAATTTAAAATGAAGGTTCATGTAAAAGCATTTTTGGCGCAATTTGAGATGGTTTGTGTATTCGTATATTGTGTGGTAAGGTATATGTATCAAAAGTAGACATCAAAAAGCATGTACATCATATGTCATATTGGAACAATTTTTTTTTCTTTTTATTTTACATATTGGTGATGAAAAATTCAAATTTTCACATGTTCCAAAATCTCTTTGTTCGAGATGAATTTTTCAATATTTTTGATAATAAAATTTGATATGAAAGTAAAATAACGCGGTTCTCGGATCTATAACAAACGCGCTCGCCTTTTTATTTTTTACTTTTTTTATATTATTTTAACTTTATTTTTATTTTTCAATTAACTTTGTAACAAGTTTTTTTCTTGTGTAACGCGAAAATACAGAATTAACAACGATGCAAATTGAATTTGAAAAACGGATTGAACATAGTCAGTATGTAAAAAAAAGAACTAAAAACGTATGAAAATGTGTTGAGACCCAACAAGAACATCGGACTTGTTTGGTCGACGCCCGCTACACTGACTTTATACAAATGGTAGAAATCCAAAGAAAATAAATGGTGCCGAAACGTTTTCTAAGGACTCCAAAGCATATGTTTGACCTGCGTACACCCGGGAAAATGTGGCGCCTCGCTCAATTTACGCGTGTTTTCTTAGTCGATTTATTTCATTAATATTTTCTCCGAAAGTTTCTCGTTCAATCAAAATAATGAGACCGAGCCAATTTATGTTTTGAAAATTGCTTCGGCATTGAGGTCTTTGTTACGTCAAAAAACACGAAGATAGATGAAAAGCTAGATGAGTGCGACGAAAAATGTACAGCTCGGGCTTCTTTCTCACGATAGCCGCGTGCGCGCAGACACATTACTTTTCGTTCGACAACATTCCCGAAATTGCCCGCCTGTAAAATATTTCGCAAAATATCGCTCATGTTTCTCAATCAACATTTGCACGTACGCACGGTTCGAAATTACAACACCATCGTCCGAGAACAGTAAAAATTCATTAAATTCTTACTCGATAAAAAAAAGCGGCAATAAAAAAAAAAAGCAACTGCGCAGATAAAGTGCGATCGATGGGATTTCGTTTAATGGGATTGTTTTTTCCGGTGTGAGCTGTCCAGATGTTTCGGACATTCGGCCAGTCAAAAAATTCGTTCGAAGAGTCACCTAGCAATATCGTCCGTCCACGTGGCTCGACCATGTTTTATCCAAGCAAGCACACTTACGATCTCGCGTTACAGGCTCTGATGCACACACGCCAGTTACGTATTTATTTAGCACCCGACGCAACGTGAGATTTCACAAAATCCTGCGCCAGGCATCAAGTTACTATAGACAATCGAACTGTACCCGACAGCTCGAGGTGTCGCCGGGATTGATGTTGTTTTTTCAAAGATCGAACTGTCAAACATAATTGACAACTCATCACATTTACTTCGGGGAAAAACGTTCCGAAGAGAAAATTATTTGTTTTCGTTTTTATTCTCATAATTGACTTGAAGAATTATCAATATTATTTTATGCTTTCATCCCACATGGAAAAAACTACATTTTTAAATATGTTTCACAGAAATTGAATGGAAAAATATAAAATAAAAATATGAAATCTACATGAATTTTTTATATATATTTTTATTTATGTGGGATCTGTAAAGTAAATTATAAATATTTATTTTTCAATCACCTCAAAAATATCAGACGAAATTTCATATTCAAACATTTCATTATCTAATTCTAAAAAAATATTGAAATAGTTGAATCATACCATAAATCGAATTTCATTCGCACTGCGGATGTGCGAGATAAGGCCGAACAAACAAACGCATCAGCAAATGATGAAACGTGATACAGTTGAGTGTATCGTGAAAGTCATAAGGAGAAATGCATTAAATGGAATATTTTGTCAATCACGTAAAATATTGTATAAGGTGTGCGTATGATCGAGGCATAAAATATTTGGACAATTGGACTCGAACAAGAGGCGATCAATAGTGAAAAAAAAAAGTCGACTTTCACTCTCGTCGAAATAACAGCTATATTCACGAAACAACCGTGCGAATGAATAACGTGACGGTTGCGCCTCCAGCGGATTCGTAATTTAAGAGCTACAAATCACTGTGTGTATAGCGCATAGGAGTGCCGCGTAGATAACAAAGTTTAATGATCAATGAAGTATCTGTTTAGCACTTTCATGCCTATTAGGCCTCTCTGCCAATTATTCTGTTACTTAACAATTATCGTATTGTCTGGGTCTGATCACCTAAAGATCAAGGCTAGGCCTGCCTCTTGACCGTAACGCCTCTCTGTTTCACCACTGTGATTTATTCTTACAACGGATTGTTTGTCTATTGAAAAAACATCCAGTAAACAAAACCCGAAAAAAACGAGATTGGAATTGAAATTGAATGAATGTCTAAATTATATTCTGAAAAGATAAAAAGTTTCCAACTGAAGAATGTAATTTTTGTTTCGCAAACCTCTTGCTCGACCTGGAGTAGGCGTTCCGAAAACACGTTCATAATTACCTGCAACAAAAAAAAAACGAAATTTTATGTAAGAATAAGGTACGTAAGAAAGGATGAAACGACGACGTGCGACATCGACGTAAATAAGCAAACGCGAAAAAGAATGGAGCTCCTCTGGCGCAGAAAATTTGAGAAATGAAAAGGCCGGTAAATTGAGCGGTCGCGTGGGTGACGCCGCGGTAAGCCTTCGCGCGAAAAGTAGCAGCGAGGATGAGACAAAAGAAAACGAGGGTCGCTGCAACAATTGGCGGTGGGAGTCGTCGCAATCTCATTCGCGCTCTCTCGTCTGAGCGGTGCCTCGCTCTAGCTCGGCCTCCCGCGTCCGAGTTCAGTCCTTCCAACCTCCCACCGCCCGACAGTAACATTGCGATTCGTAAAAATCTGTCTTTCACTTTACCTTTTTCTTAGCGATCTGTTCCCTTCCCTTCCCCCACATGCCAAATATATATGGAAATCTGTGTACGTACAAATATAACTTTCTTCTGCGAATTTTTGACGTGATTTATTTTAAATGAAACTATATTCCATCGCTGCACGAAAGTATGGTAATATCAGTTCGAGTTTTTTTATTCGGTTGGTAATGTTTGCCATCGTGTTCCAAACCCCCCGCGAGTTTGCCACAAATTTAGTTATTTCTCATCCTTAATGGAATGATTTCGGTATTTTATTGTCTTGCCTCGGAAATGTTACAGGTTGAAATATTGAGGAAAGTGGAAGTGCAGGGGATCCTCCTTTTTTTTACGAAACAACATATATTCAGTCGTCTGATTTGCCCCTAATAACGTATATATTATTCGTATTAAAAAAAGCTCGATCAATAATTAATTAGCCGAGTCAATTATTCCCCCTCGCATTGTTATCGAATTTGTATTAGCGTTCAATATATATTATCATCCATTAATTCTAAATATTGCATGCTAGCTCAGACCGAAGTTGCATCTGTCAAATTAATCTATTTTTATGCTCCCTGTGCGCATGCATACATCAGAGGTTTAGGACCAGAAATCGAAACTCATCTCTCTCCTTCTTCTTTTTCTCTTTCTCCTTCCTCTTCTCTCTGCTATTCTGTGCGAGATATAATTTCCTGCACAACTACTAATATCACTTTTGCGCGCATAAGTAATGCAATTTCCGAAAATACCGTCTCCCGCAAATTCGCTTTCCTCTCTTTATCTCAAAACAAAATTGTCACCAAGTTCATTTTTGACAGCCGAGCAAAATGTAAATAATTTCCTCGCGACGAGAACGGTAGTTCCATTATTTGTTGAATTATCTTATCTCTCGAAGTGTCTCTATTTTTTGTTTGCCCCGTCCCTTTCTTTCTCCACCGCAGACACATCGAGCTACTTTTTTACACTCGCACGAAGTTCGGGCGCACCGTGCGTGTAATACGCTTCGCTTCGCCTCTTTACCGACTCGCATTTCGCGGCAGGTGGCGGCGAAGATAAGAGCTTCGCGCGTCTCCGATCGTTCGGAAACAGTTGCGCAAAAATGCCTCACTCAATTATCCGTTTTATAATCGTCTTATCCCGATGGCAAATTGAGATTCATTAGATCTAATTGCACGCCCAACTCTAAGATCCAAGAGAGTGCGATAAAATCGATGACAGTCGGCGGACTTTTCGAAATGACAAAATTCCGGTGTGTTGAAAATGAGTTAAGTGATTTTCAGAGNAGCCGCTCGGATTATGTGATTAAGAAAAATGTTATACCATCAGGTGCATTCCAAATTATCGACCACAATATCGTGATAATCAGTTTGATTAATGAGCGCGATAATGGCAAATGAGCAAATTATGTAAATGCGCGAATTAAATCCTTGGACGTTCCTTTTACTGCGTTGAAATTGAATGTCCAGCATTGAATTCTTTTTCCCCATTACTTTTATTCCGATATTCTTTACAACTTTCTATACATTATTTTGTTCAACTGAAAGGTTTTAAATCCGCCGATTATCGGCCTGATAAAATCAAAGCTTATGAAAACTTTTTCATCGTGTTGCCCGCGATGTCGTACGTACCGAAAAATATGTTTGAACCAAATCTCTTGTCGAACGAAAGATAACAAACGGACGTGCGGAAATACAACCGCAAACAATGCGGCCCAAACATGAGAAAAACACATTGTCGTGCAAATCAGCGACGCGGTCGCGTCAAATTTCATATCGAATTACATTTTTTCGCGCGCGCGTTATTGTAGCGGCCATGCGCGTGGTGTCCGATAACTGGATTAAGTTTTTGACCAATTCAACGTGCACAATGAATATTGATTGCGGGGCTGATTCCTGATGGGAAACGCGCAGAGGTGACTAATCTGACACGGCGCGATCTCGTATCTGGATCTCCGGGGCTGGGGCTTACACAGGATAGACAGGCGTGTAAACTAGACAGACACGACGATCGAAGAGCGTCGAGTACCACCGAATTCACTACAACTTGCCATCGCTAACTTTGTTGTGCCGCAAGTGTACAGTACATATTAACGTGTGCCAGCTTGTTAGGTGTAGACTTTGCCCCACATCGTCGATTCATATTGTTTCGCCAGTTTCGACTTTATGAAATTTCGATTAAACCAACTCCGCTGATTGGGTTAAGTCCTCGAGAATATATTCATTGCCAATTGAATTCGAGCAGCCAATTATAATTAATTGTTCCGACGGTGTCGTCAATATTCACACGCTTTCGCCGAAATTTTTGATCGACTTTTTTTTTATTATTCCGAGCCCCGCCCCTTGAAGTTGTTAATTTGCGATTACGTAAGAGAAGCGCGCGCGACCTCTGGTCTGAAAGGAGGTATTAAAAATGTTGTGCGAAAACCAATATCGTAAAGTTGTGGGACGAGATTAAATCCCAAATAAAAATGTGATTTGGAGTGTGTTTTTTGTGGAATTCACGCCGAAATCGTTGTGTGCGCCTCTTCGATTATTAATATTTTGAATTGACGAGTTTTAATACGTAAAATTTATTGGCCTACAACACACCGTCCAAGGTGGTGCTGCCAGTTAAATCCGTGATTTATAACTTGATCGTATGGCACACGTGAAATTTTGTTTCACGTCGAAGACCATTTTAATTGACACATTTCGCAAGCTAACGACACCGACATAATTAAAAAGTATCCGCTATATATATATTATTTTTTTTTCGTCGGCCGAAAATGCCGAATGAATTAATGGGACATAAAAGTATAATCGGCATGTAATGTGAGAGTTATTATAAAGAAATAAAAATGTCTTGACGACAGAGATATTTATGTTTTGAATTGAAAGAGGATGATATCTCATTCTTTTGCGATCATTACATTTTACTGCTCAGACGGGAGTCTTTTTTTCGCGCAGACATTTTTTCCCTTATTCAAAGTGATCATAAGAAAAAAAACATAGCTTTTGGCGAGGGCCTTTTTGCGAGCCACTCAAAAGGCGCGCACAAGGACAGTAACGTTTCTTAAACAATCTCCAGCGAAATTTAAATACGGCAAGTCGGCAAAGTTTTATGATTAAGGGATTAATTAACCGGTTAGCCACTCCTGGCAGTTTCCTCCGCTCGAAAACTCGAGCCACGAGGAGACCTCAAGTATTTCGGATCTCGCCCGGAGGTATATCTCGCGCGATTTCCGCGCGCCGGATCATAGCAGCCGGCCGAAGAAGAAACGAGAGCACAGTCCTCTCGCCGGCGTGCAATTCGAGCACTTGGCGACGGATGAAACTTTGTAACTCGAGAATTCCGCCCATTCTTTCTGCCTCCGCTTCTCTATTTTACTTCTCCAGAGCCTCTTTCACGTCTTTAAACACAAAGTATGAGCAGACCCGAAACTGTAAATGAAAACGTAATATTTGTTCCCGCCTCAACGTAATATTTTTTTTTCTTCTCTCTTCTTCTTCTTGCGCGAATGTCGTTGTCCTGAATAGAAATTCTTTAGGAAGAATTCTTTCGAAATAAATAGCCAAATGAAATTGCGAATTGAATTTTGTTTCATCTTCAAATTTATTCTTTTCAAACGTACACAGGTCTTTACAGCAAAAATGCTTGAGATATATAACAATTCTCAAAGACGCACACAAATTTAACAAACGGCATGATATAAATAAATGCTAAATTCACAATTTATACTTTTGATATTTTAATCATACTTTCAACATTTTCACAAATTCAAACCTTTAAACGTTGGCGAAATGAAAACACTCTTCAAAAAATCGACAATTTTTGTTCCTTCTAAGCGTTCTAAAACATTTTTTGTTTTTCATATTTCTCACGTTTCTAGACGGTTTATCAACGAGAATTCAAGTTACTACATTTTGCGGCCATCTGCGGACCACTTTTCATCACCAATCTCAGTGTTCCCAGTCGAATTCGGGAAACTCTCTTCGATCGTTTATTTTGCTTTGGCTCGCTGACGAGATGCGAACGATTTTCGAGCGCAGGTGCATCCTCTCATCCGACACTTGGCAAGATTCTCTTTTTTTTCTCCGAGGGAGAATGATATATTTAGCACGGCCAGCCCCTCAACTTTTTCGCTCAGACAACCCTTTACGAGGCTTGTTAGTTGAGTAAATACTTTTGGGATGGGTGTATGTGTGCACGATGATCGGACGTGAGCACGGCTGCCCTTCGTCTGAACAAACGCGCCGAAGTGTCGAGCGCAGTGGGTCAAAAAGAAATCTCCTCGCTGACAATGAGCGACAATGAGCCTGTGTGACTGCGCGAATCCTAAACAAATAAGCACGCGATTATCCGCTACGGCTCGGCGCTGCGTCATGACACAAATCCCAACCGACGAGTTTAAAGTGTCAACGTTACGTCTGGGGAGGCGAAAAAAAATTAATCCTCACCGTGTCGATTAGCCGATGAGTTGCACGATGCGATTTCAATGGGGGGTTATTAAAATATGCGCGTAGCATAACGGCAACGAGTGCGTGCATTGTCACGCCATTCAATTCGATTATTTATAGCCAGGCGCACGCTGGATCGTACGATCAATTATTTAATCAGATTTCATCCCGGATGATTGAATAAAAACGCTCGGCTCCGCGTTTGTATACAATACAATTTGAAACTGTGCACGTGCCCGTATTGCCCGCATTGTGCTCGGGAAATGTAAGAAAATTACGCTGATTCAGAATTGTTATAGTCAATTGATCTTTCGATGCTGTTAATACACGGGGAGTGATTTTGAATACAAAATTGTTTATTCGTTAAAACGAATCTCGAAAAGTGGAATTGTTTGTCAGGGTGAAAAAAATGATGGTTACATTTTCTGTTCGGCATGTATGAAACAATTTTTGTCGGCCATTTGTTAATTAATTTCTGATAACGGGGAACGTGTACGTTTGATTGGATAACTTTCATTGACGATTTATAGAACAGGGTGAAGCAATAGGCAATTAATTACTCATAGTTTATAATTGGCTTTAATTGTATCACTCATAATGCAAGAAATCGACTATCAGAAACAACTTACCGATTGCGTATTTTTAATCATATACAATAAATCATGAACACGTCAAGATATCGCTTAGATATCATGTCTGACAGAGTAATGTATCTTGTGTTTATCCATTATGAATTCTAATACTAAAATAAATCAAAAATTGTCTCAATGAAAAAAATAATGAAATGTGAAAACAAAGAAACCACAACCTTTGTATCCAAGCACTAACATCATTACCAAAAGTGATTATATTTTTCCAACTCGAAACTTGAACATCTTGTTCTTTCCATTTTAGTTACGCTTTTTAAGGGAAAAAAGTTAAATTGATGCTGGCACGTTCCAGCGTAGAAATTGGGCGACTGCACTCAAAATTGTAACCTTACACCATGTTCTAGTTTGTGCGAGTTACATGCCATAAGACACGACGTGACATGCAATAAATTAGAGAAAACATTGCATATCATGTTCTACACTCTAGCCGGAGCAAGGATATTGCGGGTACGATGCACCATCTAGGGAAATAAATTTAAAACTGTAATGTAATCTTTTTAAAACGAATATTACATATCTGGAACGAGAATATTTATAAGGAAACTTGGTCAAAACGACATCCGCGCCATCATTAGACGAATTTATGCACTTCCCTTATCGTAATTCCATCGAAACAAGTTCGATAAATAAAAAATTTCACCAAATGAAACTTTTCAATCCCGCGAATGCGCCATCAAGAAATTTATACTTCGGAGGATATCTCCTATAGAGATATTTCAGCCTGTCTGCTGTTTCGTCTAGATTCAATTATAAAAATTGCCATCTTGAGGGATAATGTGCGTAAAATTGATGCGTTTCATTTTTTCCCTGACGCTAGGGCTTGACTCCTCGCTCGTCAAAGATATATGACACGGCGGCTAGGAATTTAGGACGCCATTCGTTTCACGTGTCACGGGATTGCTTTAATAGAGGAGCGTAAATACAAAGAAAGTCCATGAAAGGAATAATGGGGCTTTTCTTTGGAAAAAAAAGTGCTACGTCGCGAGGGACAGCACGATATTCCAACGCTTTATACAACACGTCGTGGAACAAGTCGTGTGTCGCTGCAGTTGCCAAAAGCTGAGAAGTGTGGGAGAAGGGGGGAGGGGAGGTAGCTCACCGGTGAGTGTACACCGCTGTCGTTACGGACATCTGTTGCTTGCTTTCTTCTTCTTCCCCGCAACAAGACATTTGCATAATTATAATCTCACCCCGGTCTCTCATTCTAAACTCTCTTACTTGCGGCCCTTAAGTTGTCCGCGTAACAAGCGAGGTCGGAACAAAGACGCGAAACAAAAACCATCATCGCTGTGTCGCTTTTATTTTCATAATTAAAAACGGAATTCGAGGCACGAAGAAGAATAAATACGAGAGCGCGGCTTACGCAAGACCGTCTGCGCGAATAATAATTTCTGCAGCCACGGACGCGGGATTCGTGTCAAAGAGCTTTAGTGAAAGATTAATTGTTTTCCCTCCGTACGTCGGCGCTCATTGAAATACCTTTGTTGCAAAAAATTCGAGAATTTTAATTGGACTCAATCTTATTCATTAATAGAGAGCGCGGTTTTCAGAAGCTCCGCTCTTAATTGCGGCTAATTCCACCCAATTCCGTCTAATCAAAAACTGCCATGATATAGTTTCCACAAGACGTCCCAAATCAATATTCCCATAGTTTTGACAGTCATTTATCATTCCCGCCATATTTTAACGTCACGATTGAATTTTAATGTCCTTTTATTTTTGTTCCGATGCAAATCAAATTTTTTATTCAACATTCCGACTTAAGTGATTGTCTGTTTGGACCTGCGTTGCATGTATGCACGCCGAGATCTTACGGTCGATCGAAATTGATCTCTGTAAGCTCGACAGCTGGACGTACCTGACGTTTCATGCGTTGCAACAATTTTTTTTATCTTTTCTTTTCTTTTTCGTCAGAAATGCGGCGCGGCGCTTTCATTAGGCTCGCAAGAGGCATGTTATTATGCTGTACAGTGGAATTAATACTCGCTAATTTGGGTTCCACAAGCCCGATTATTACGGATCGCTACGTCAATCAAAGTTGACGAAACCAGGCGCACCGAATATATACAAAGGCGGTTTTTGGTCGGCTCCGCAGAGCACTTTTTGCTCGTAACTGATCGCGCGCGGTCAAGTGTGAATGCAATTACCAAACTAACCACCTATGCCAGTGTCGAATAACACGCACCAAGAAAAGTATCCGTCCGGCTTATATATTTACTAACGAGAGCCGCGCAAAATTTAATGCCTCTCACGTGTTAGCGCGTATTCATCTTCGGTCAACGATCGCAATCTCTCGATAACGAGCTAACCGCCGAGTGCGAACACCTTATCCCTTATTATGCAATTGTCCTACGCCCCCATCGAGCACGATTCGCGAAAATTGTCCCTTGTTTTCTCTCCCGCAATTATGGCTCTTAATATTGTCATAAATCCTGCGGTAAACCGTAAAATTGCTAGCCAATAAAATTGCTGAAAAGAAATTATGAGGAATAAAATTTTATGCTCGCCGCTTTCATAATTATTGCCTCCTTAATTCGATAATTTCCTCCGTCGGTAAAATAATACTCCGCTGATTTTTATTTGTCATTCTTGTTTTTTTTTTTTCCTTCCAATTTATGAAGTTTCTGCGGTTAGCTCGCATGATCAAATGTCCGTAATGAAGCAATGCTTCGAATTCCAGTGGATTCGATTACACTTCGATTATTTGACGAATGTAAACTCGGCAGGCTTAAAGATAGTCACACCGGTCTCGTCGATTTGAGCTCTTTCGTCGCAATTTGATAATGACACTTCTGGGTCATCGAATATGGTAATCATCCAATGTAACTGAACGGTATAATTATTCATATGTATACAGAGGATATCGTTTTAGACTCGTAACCTCTGAGATCGATACGTCTATGTTTATCAAATAGGAAAATTGTTCGCGCTGGGGAACTAGTTTGCAGTGTCAATAACGCAAATGTGCAACTGTGCACAGTTATGTTAATGCGCGGCGGAATAAAAGTCGCCTCCGCGGTATTACCAGGAACGATATTAAACGCCGTTTATGGGCGGAGTGCATTTCTTCAATCGAAACGCAATCGCGGTGTTTGCATTTTGCGTGTGTATTTTATGGTAAATTATTTAAACAGGCGTGTTCCCTGTGCCATTTATATTCAACTCGATTACGGTTATTATCATGTAATTAGACGATTATTTTGTTTGAGAGCCCGCTCATGTTTTCAAGTTGGTTTGTTTTTTTCATACATTTCTTTGATTGAGAATTTCCCGCAGAAAATTATACTTGTTATAAGATTATACTGGCAATAAAAAAAGCAGAAAAAAGTTATTCAAGAACAAAATAATACATTCTCGTTTTGTTCAAAAACAAAAAAAAACATTAAATAAACACAGAGATACAATAAGTTCAAGAACATTTTCAGCGGTTACTGTTATAAGTCATGAACAAAAAATGTAACTATAGTATTCGTTTCACTTCATCGTATGAAATAAAAAGTTAATGTTTCTGTTGTTGCTCGAGAAAGACGATTAAATGAAAAATTACAGCTCTGATATTTTATCAATACCTTTTTTCATAATCTGGCATTTAACTAGATTAATTAATCATTCGTCACTTGGCAACTAAAAAATTTATTTCTTATCATTAATTATTCATCATCGGTTAATATCTTTCCAATCATTTATTATTGATTACCATCCATGGATCAAATCTCGACGATATTCGCATCAATTAATTGTCATTTATTTTCTTTCCAGGTGATTAATCATTAATCACGAAACAGCGATGATTTCAATAGATCAGCGAACAGAATCGTTTAATATTCATATTTTATGCAACGACGAAGAAACCCAATGACGCAGTGACTCTTGCACGTAACATTTTTTTATCCGCTGAAGTTTCGCCGATAAATTCGAGTGGATGCGAGACCTGACTGTAAAAGAAAACAATTTGGACCAATTATCACGTCATCAGGGTTCCCAAGCAAAAGCCGTATATTAGACGGAGTGGGTTGAATGCGACAGGAAATGAAGCGACATTGTGGTTTGGCAGGTCTTGAGTGCGTCGAAATAATACCATACATTTAATTGAACTACCGAGTCTCTCTTGCGCAGACGGTTTATGTAAATAACGGCCGGTTGCCACGCGACGACGTGATGAAGAAACGGGGAACGAGCGCTCGCCTCGGCCTACTATTCGAATGCAAATATTTTTTTTTTATTTTGCGAGCGCGGATAAGAGGACCGATTGGATTCACAGGATCAAAGTAACTTGCATCGCAAACAATTGTTCGACGCAACGACAGATGTAAGAGTATATATTTAAACGCGACTTCATAACCTGCAATGAAAACGACTGCTCAGCCCGAAGAGCATGCTTTTGGCAAACATCGGGGCTTGTTGACTGATGAAGGATCTAGTTAACAGAGAGAGCGCAGATGAATTATTAGCAAAATATATGAACGGGATGAAATTTCATGTAGGGAACATTGTTGCTGAAGTTTGTGTTTAAATACTATTTTTGCCTTTGAGTATTACATAATTTTATGACTAACAAACTTATAATGTAAATTAGAGAGTAGATATCAACGAAGAGACATTCCCAGCAGTAATCAAGAATTAAATGAGTTTGAAACCGCTCGTTCGAATAAAACCGAAATCAAATTCTACCAGGAGTACATATTTTGCAGAATCATGATTCGGAACTGTGACTAACGAGAGCAAATAAATTCTAGTCATTTGAAAAAAATAAAATTTTAAAAACTGTATCACTCGTAAAAAATTTTGAAATAAAATGATAAAATATCCAGTTGATAAAAAACCGAAAGTAATCAAGCTAAAACTATTTTTTCCAGTTCGGTCTGCGTACGGCAAAAGAGGACAGCTGGTATCATCATCATCCAAGCGTGTCGGCAAACTGCGGTCTTGCTGTTTTGGACTTCAATTAGCACATATTTACCCTGTCTCCCATCTCAACTGTACACCACTCGTTGCGTTCGTTTTGTCTTCATCGATGTACCGCGATCGTTTTTAATTAAAACTTGTACATCCGTGCGTACGCTCGGCCATCAAGTCTGCAAACTGCTCGGCAAACGAGTCCTCGTCGCCGCGGGATAGATTTGCTCCAACCGCCGCAGGCGCGTCAAACTTCGACAGCCACCGAAACGACCATTTCATTTATCGCTCTAATCAATCGGGGCTCATTCTTAACATCCTTGACAACAAAACAAGTTTTATAGTTTGAAAGAGGGAGACGCAAGAAAAACGTTAATTTAGCAAGTGCTCATATCGAGAATGATATTTCACTCAATCTTTTTTGGGTTCTGAGATGTATGTTTTTTGTAAGTGGCTGGCAGATAAGCGACAAATTAAAAAAGAGAGAGTTTTAATTTATGGTCGACTTCAAATTACCAAGTAATTAAATCCAGTATCAAGAAACCGGGACGATTATTTTAATGGATCGTTTTTGATGTTCATCTATTGATTCAAAATTACAACTTCCTTTTTCAACGATTTGCGCCCAGGATGAAATTCAGTCTGTGTTTGTTATACGACTTTTCAATATCAAGATCCAAACATGCCATCAATTAATCTAATTAAAATCTGTATTGGCGCGAGGATGACGTCATCACGTGATACGATCCGATCGAATCATTTCGTCCGGTCCAATTAATCCCTTTTCTTTTCTTGTCTGCCAAGTTGTGCTCCGACAGATCCGACTCAGTCTATAATGGATCCTGCCGGCTCTTGAAGTTCATTTCATACGCATCATTTGACACCCAATAGACGCGCGGAGCACGACGCGAAAAGTAGAAAATGAGAAAAAGAACACCGGAAACGTGAAATGAGACAGAAAGAAAAGAAAGCCGAGAAATTCGATAGGCGAAAATCACTGTCATTGTCGAGTATCGAACGAAATGAGAATCGCAGCGAGAGAAAAAAAATTGTTCTCGCCGCTCGCACAATCCTTCGACGCCATCTATTCATTTGTAGATTAAATTTTTTTTTCTCCTCTTAGCTTGTGCAGTGGGGGAGTTTTTTTCTTAATATGACTCCTTGATTGAAAAAAATGTAAATAATTGTTTTTCAGCATATTTTTTTGTACCTTTGGAAATCACTGTGATACACATAAGAAGGGAGAAAAAAATTTGCCGAACATATTTCGTACAAAACTTTTTGATCTTTGTTTATTTTCAAGATAATGTTTTCACGCGTCGTGTTATTTATGGTCGGATTATTTTTCTGCGCCCTATGACTGTGCGAAATTGTATATACGGACACACAGGCGTGTGAGAAAGTAGCCAGGGTCAGTGCGAAATAATGAAGGTCTCGATACGTTCTGACACCCAAGTAAAAATTCGAGCAGTTTTTGCCCAGTTCAAAATAGTTACTGGTTAGATATGAGCCAGTTCGACTGGGCCAGAAAATTCTGGCCAGTTACTAGCTAGAAAATTGCGAGTAACTACTGGAG
>JAAMPD010000745.1:0-37970 GCA_025266255.1 Trissolcus basalis | reverse complement strand
CAATAGACAAGGTAGAGCAATCTTCAAACAACCAACTTTCAAATTAGAACAAAAAAAAAAAAAAAGAAAAGAAAAAATAATTTGAAAAAAAAAAAACAATTTAAAAAAAACGAACAAAGACGGAAACCTGAGTTTTCTCTTGAAATAAAAGTTGCATTAATGAAAAAGCGTTTATCAAAATAACTGCGTCATCAGCAGAGAGAGGTTTTATTTTTTTCAAAATCCGGTGCTGCGAAGCGCAAGAATTACTCGAAGCCACGCAAATGCACGCACAGAACAACAGTGGGATCAAACGAATGAACGCTTATGGGATCAGCGATCTGAAAACGTTGTGTTGTTTCAGGTGAGCCGGCTCTCACGCGCTACCCTGTTTTCCACTGCATATGTATGCTATACGTGCAAATGCAACCGACCAACGATGCGATAAGAATTTTGAAATTATTTTTACGTTGTCCCACAAATATGATGCTTTTCATCAGCCCGTACGTTATCCGTCGAATTGGTCGACGTATCATTTCACAGAGAGGACGCCCGGTAAAAATCTCCCACTCGCAAAACATGTTGTACAGCATTTTAATGGAAAATCTACTGTGCTCCGTTCAAATTACGTAAATGCACCGCCAAATGAATCACTTTGACGACACTCTCAAGCGAAAACTTTTTTTTTCCTCTCTCTCGCGTTTCAATAAAAAGTAATTTTGCAATCCAGCAAGATGGGAGTTAATTCCATTAAACGCGAGAGAAAAAAAAAGACTGTGATCACTTCGTATTCGAATCAAAGCGATGAAAAAATTTTGAAAACTTCATTTAAAACGAAAAAAGGAAGAAAAAGTGAAAAATGTTTGTAATTGAAGTGAATTTAAACTTGCTATTACCCTTTGGAGAGACCTGAAAATCATAACGAAATTGATCATTTTAACGAGCGCGCACCCTACACTTTTATTGGTGGAAATGAATTTTTTATTCGCGCGCAAATTGCCCCATAAAAAAGATCGCGCAATAAAAGAGCATAATCCCGCGAGAGAATTAAAAGTACCGATGTTTAGTCATGAAAATTGAGTCGTCTAAATTTTAATGACTCGCCTCGTTTAACGCTGTCATTCCGCCGTATATATCCGGTTGTTTGGAAGATAAGTGAAGTCGCGAAGAAAAGAAATGACTCTCCGCTCGTGCCCTTTTTGATCCTGCTCAAAATTCTGCCGAGCTGTTGGCCGTAAACTGTGTATCACTGTTTCTCGTAATATTAAACGAATGACGAATGAGCCTACGTACTGGTAATGGCGTAACCATTATTAACAGCTCAAATGTAAATATAACGTCGTCATAACTTTTGCTGACTTATATTTTTTGGCCAAAAGTGAACCACTGTTACTCAAAACATAAAATTATCATGTATATTATTATATGACAATTAGGGTAATATAGTAACATACAAATAAATTTGCTAGTTTATTTGATGTTTAATTATTTTAATTTACTGCTATCTAAATATGAATAAGTGAAAAGAGTTTTCCACTTATACAGCAAAAAGTGACAATCCTATTGTAACATTCACTCAAAATAAGTTAAATTTTTCACTTTTTGCAACAAAGTGGAAGACTTTGGACTCATTGTGCGTGAATTTTAACTTATTCGAATTTAGAGAGTTTATAAAAGTAAATAATATAAAGATTGAAATAATTGTAACATTAAGAAAAATGATTTTTAATTTTAATAGTTTTTGTTTATTTTCATTAAAGTAAATGTGCAAATTAAGTTTCAAATCAAAGAATGATTATTATATGATAATGATTATTATTATTATTACTTGTCTAACAAATATACATTTTTAAACTTTAAATATGGTTTACAAATTTTTTTTAATACTCATTGTACTACTTATTGTAGATTAAACTTAGTTAGGATGTAGTTTTGAACACCCAGTATAGTTAAGGAACATTAAAATATTGGCTCTCGGTGACAACAAACAGCGATTAGTGATATGGTGACGGTATCGGTCGTTCATTTCCGAGCCAAGAACCAACGAGCGATTCGGGAGCTGGTAATGCGAAAGCCATGCACGCCCGGTCGTTCGCCACCCGCATAAAATTAACCCGTTCGTTCGTTTTAATTAACGAAACACCGAGACGAAATACCGCGTGGTTGGCTGATCTGTCGCGCGGCTTTGCCGTGAACGCTGCACCCACCTATATACGTACTACGCGATTACAAAACTCGCCGACCATTTTTCATTCAATCCTGAGTTTCGAATGCAACTCGAACGGCGCTCGTTACAATCACGCTGCTTCTAATTAAATCCCGACGTTTTTCATGTCACATTTGTCCCTGTCTATTTTTGTCGCCGATGCATAAACAGGTATCGCTGTTATATACCCTGCTGCCGGGACGATTATTTTTAAGAATCATCGCCAGGCTTAGAAGTCAAGTTATGTTCACAATTTTTCATCCCGAAAACAATTGAAAGGCCAGGATGCAAAACCCGTACAAACATTTTTTTTTTAGTTTTTTCAACAACACTTGAACCTTGCATTAACTATGAAGATATTTTTAATAATAAATCTTACGACCAATGTATTATGAAAATTTTTTATAAATATTAAAAATTGTAGGACCCTACTTTGAACAAATCTAACAAAATAATCTGGTTTATTTTTGTATTAAGTGAGTGTGCACTTAGTAAATGAAAACAAAGGGTATCAGAAAATGTTTTCGTAAGATTACAGTATCAGATGAAAATAAAGAAGGGTTTTTTGTTGTTCCAAAAAAGTGTCGAGGCCGGTGAAAATGAAGTGCTTGGTAGGGTCACAGGGGGTAAGATAGTCGGACTTTCCCACAGAATCTTGAGACACCTTTTGAAGATGATCTGAGGTCGCGTACTCGCCCGGGACCATGCAAGGTTACGTGCAACGAGCATTGCACGATGATGTCTCTATCGAAGGTGGAGTAGCGAAACTGCGGTCGTGCAACGGTTGCTTGTGTGGATGAGACGTTCGTGGGTGAATTCGCGTGTGTGCGAACATAGGCGCCATGTGACCGCGTAGCCAGCAACCACAAGGGTCTCGCTGGGTCAGCCAGTCACGGACTTAATTAAAGTGCTCTCAACGCTCACGTGGCACGAGGCTCAGATATCAATCGCTTCTTCGGACCTGGATGATCGTGGGCCACAGAATGCGCGTCGCTTCGCGAGACCAGATTCATCGATACCCCTGTGGGAATTTTCGCTTAAGCATTTTGCACTCCTGCTGCCCCATGGCATCGCTATTTTTGTTCTCACTCTCGATCGGTTTCGTTTCGAATTTGAAATGCTACGGATACTTACACCACTTCATTATTTAACCGAACACTGTAAGTTATTACTAACTTTAAGGACCTTCTGGTTTTTCAACTAGGCATAATTATTATTTAAAAGTATAGTTTAATAATAAACTAAGATGTGAAACTGATTCAAATGTTTTGTACTTTATATGAAAGAATAAAATACATCTATTAGAACTAAAAAAAAAAATATTTACATATTCAGATGGCACTCATGTTTTCTTGAAGCTGTTTGTGAAAAGATGTTTTAAAAACAAAAAAAATTCTATATTCATCCAGAAGAAATATAAGCTTTTCTTGATATAAATAAAGGAAAAATATAGTTTTGTTCAAAAAACTCTGAAAAGAAAGTGACTTTGTTTATATTGGAATATTATTTAGTTTTAATTTAATGTCTTATATTGTTATTCTCGAAAATACAAAAGTCATGATTAGAAGAAAGGAAAGACCATTCACCTCAAATATAGTTAAGAGCAATATTCTTGTAATAAGAATATTTGATGTTAGAAAATTCGATTCAATTTATGAGAACAATTCTTACAATTTATTTTCTATAATTTTATCATTTTGTATAAATTTTGACTAAACTATTACAATGTAAGGATGGAAAAAATCTAGTTAAATCAAAAGATGGCACGAAATTGTTCACACGACAATCTTGACACTATATATACATGGATATCATTTTAACTCCGGACGTTGCATATAGAATATACAAATGTACATAACAGGCGAGTGAAAATGCCGCACATCAAGGATTTAATGAAAAGAAAAGTAGTTGGAGATACTTGGGAGCATTTATGGTAACGCTTTCGTTTACGGTGCCACTCCCGCCGAGTCGGCGCCGCAAAGAAACTAGTTTACGCACGGACAGCTCCTCCCTGGCTTAATTATCCCTGCTAATTCGGTCCTCCTCTTTCCCCCCGTTCGAGATATACGAAAAGGAACATCGGCTCTTTTCCCTGGCAGTATCAACCCATCTGCCACCCTCGGGCCGTATTTTCGGCCATACACAGGACAATTCTGCTATCTACAATTAACTCGCCTCATTTGTACGACCTGATTACCACTGTTGGCGTTCTCGTTAGCCAACCCATTCCACGACTTCGATCTTTATGAACATTTTTACCGGATTCGTCGAAATTGTTCCTCCGTCTTGCCTTTCCAGGACCCGCACACAGTTAAATTGAAAATGTTGCAACCATTTAGCCGATGCAAATTGTGCCTAAAATAGTATAAATGTAAATATCCAAAAACAACTCCTGCGATTTCTCTCGAACGAGTAATTAAAATTTATCTTATACAACACCCGTGGTCGAAATTTAGATTTTAATTAAATGTTTTTTTCATTTCCAGTGACAGAAGAATCTGCATTATGAAATTTCGTTTATTGGAATTTTCCCGACGAGAGCGTCGAGACGGAGGAAAAAGTTTTCGATTGCACCTCTCACGAACGTGACAATTAGAAAATGTTTGACGGCTAATCTGAAATCGGATTAAGGAACAATTCTGTGACACTTGACGCAAGTGTACTTTTGCCGACAAGGGTATCCTGTCGAATATTCACATCAGTATGATCTCTGGGATTTGAGGATCACGCACACACCAGTCCAACAAGAAGAGAGCGAGAGAGAAAGAGCGCGCAAAGCGCAAAAATGCGACAGCCGCTGAGAGTTCGGCGTGGGTTTGTCGCCCTTGGATAGTCGGAGATGGAAGCAATAGGGATCAACTAGTATGCAAATCGCATGTAAATATCGCTAGCTCTCCCGGTATTTGTTTCGTCTCTCTCCTTTTCTGTGCGGCGCCTCCGCCCTGTCGCCAAAAGAAATCAAAGCTGAGAACAAAGAGAAACTCAAACGAGATCGAAACGAAACTTTTGCCCTCTAAAGGAACTACCCTCTTCTTACTCGTCGAATAGTATATTTTCCAGCGGAGTATTATATTATACTCATGGTTACCGCGTGGTCGAAAAACATAGGGAGCAAGGTGTAATAGTAATCGAATAAATTTACAGCGAGGAAATGTTCAACGGAAATTTTGTCATGACATTTCATTCCTATTTCAAAAACAAGTAAATACAATGTTAGTTGAATGAATTCTCTTTAATTTGCAATTTACTTCAAATACAAATAAATCTCAATAAGAATAAGACGTTTTAAAAAACACTATAAATCATTTTTCTATAGTGAAGAAAAACTCTTGTATATAAAAAACAGAAATGAATTTTTCTTGTCATGAAATTATTTGCATAAATGACATTTAATTAATTAAGGACTAATGTCATTTCATTGCATGGAAAATTTCGATACCAAAACATAGAAATGATTTATGGGAAAATTCTTATTAAGAAGCAACCACATCTTTCAAATTCTTCATTACTAGAACTAGATTGGGTTGATAATTTTTCTATTGGCCAAGTCGTCTTTTATGGAAACACAGTAGCTCCGCGCCACAAATTCATACATGAATAATTTGGCCAGCGAGGCGTTTGCGACGACCGTAAGCTGGGTGTTGAAGCGCCGAGTTGTATAAGCTTGAACCAGGTCGAGTATTACTCATGGAATTATATAAAGACTCCTGTCTTATTTGCAGCCTCGGTTTCGAGTGTTGAGCGAACTGGAACCAGGGTCTTGGCGGGGTCATCGGGGAAAGGGTTCGTCGAAGGGACTCGGTAAGACCTCTCTAACTCCGCAGGTATTTTCATCTCATTCCCAGGTCTTCCGTTCCAGGATTACTTTGAGAAAGCTTCGAGAACTTAGCGTTTCCTCGTCTTGCCTCGGCCCCTTTCCCTGCTGTCGATTCCTTACTTCATTTGTGGAATTCTCATCGACGGAAAAGACATAAAGGAATTTCGGAAAATAAAAAGTATAAAACGCACACGTTAATCCGCGAGTTTGAACGTTTTCATTAAAACTCATGCGCAATTTCATCTGATGGTATGGGGCGAAAATATAAGTTTTCGTTTGAAATGAAAATTTTTAAGATGATTGAAATCGTAATTATTAAGTGTAAAGTTGGTTTGTAAAAATAAATACACGAATGACCCAGATCGGTGAAATGATTAAGTCCAAGTCAGCAGTAACGATCTGGAGTCCCTCGGAGGTTTAATTACAATTTTAATTTCCGAGTTTCTTTTATTTGACAAACTTAGCTGATTTAATGTGGCTTGCAAATTTGAATTGGACAAACAAAGGGGTTGGGGGTTGCGCAGGCTGCACGGAAAAAGTCACGACGAGGACGAGGCAGGTAGTACGCACAGCACTCGGTTGCTGTGATTCGTCAACCGGCACATTTTCTATGCAAAAGAGTCCAAAACGACGGCAAACCGCGAGAAGAGTAAGAAAGTCGGAGTTAGGCTCACTTCGGTCTGTAGTGGTTGCGTTTTAATAATGTCGTCTCTTCACTTCGACGAGCCAAGAGGAAGAAGAAGTTTAACGAAGATTGTGCCAGATACTTTTAATTGCTATTCCTCCCACCCTCGGGAGTGCCACCCTACCTCGGCATTGGCGAACGAGAAGCGTCGCCGCTTCGTGAACCCCGCGTGCCCCTCATCGTCCTCTACCACTTCATCCCAACGTCCCTCGTAATTTTATCGTCCTTGTATCTGCAACGACTCTCACGTAGGAGAGCTTTGTTATTTCGGAAAGTGCGCCTACGTCACCAAAGGAATTAATGACTGCCACGGAACTTTGGTGACGTATATAACCGTTCATTAAATCGCGCAGAAGTACGTCCTTTGCGCGAGCAATGCTTTCTAATTACAATACGATCTGTTCTGAACCTCTGCACTGGGTACGTCAATACACTTCATGGAGATGCACCTCTTCAATCAGAGCGACGATTCTGAGTATGGGTTCGCGTGACGATGAGTAGGCATTCCTGTTGGATCTTTCAGAGGGTGCGCTCACGCTGCTTTGACTCTCATTGCAAAGATTTTGGAATGCTACTTTCGAGATTGCGAGTGTCCTCCAATTCCAATAGATGTGGAAATTTTTTTTTCTCTCTCAATTGAATTTTACCTCGTATTTTGTCAGTTCAAGTTAAATCGAGTTTGCATCTAAGTACTGAAGATTTGAAATTAAATCATAAGCTAATTAAAATTTAGTTTTTAAAACAATGCTTAACCAAAATAATTTTTTTTCATAATGGATGATGTTTTCATAGCCAATTTTTCACAAAGTTTTATTATTTCACGTATTTCAAAACTCAATCTCAATTAGATCTCACAAAATGTAATTTAATTAATAATAATGCAATTTAATTTCAATCTTAACTTATTTTTTTGTATTTCTCATATCACGTGAAATTAATTCTCTCGAATGTATAAACAGTTTTCAAATGTCGGTGAAATTAATTTAATCCATACGGAATTTACACTGGTTCCACTGTTGGGCGCCTCCGCACCGGCACTTTATTTGAAACTCAGCGTGGCATAAAACTTCAGAATCATAACATATTACACATGCAAATGCGAACACTTATTACTGATTATCTGGTCGGCGCGCACGCGGTGCACAGCTCATCTGAATGACTATCGCTCACCTTTTTAAGCGGCGGTTAAAAAAATACACTCGCAACAAGGTTTCACAGAGGCGCACATAAACTCGGAGTAATTAATAGGTCTAATTTGCCATCCACGCATACGTAACTTTTGATGGCGCGTCGTCGTGGCAATCATTGTGAGGGCAAATCTGTAATCGAATACCGTGTCGCGTTTTCGAGCCAGCACCGATACCGATCGACAAAAGCGCAAAACAACTTAATTCGTTAATTAGCGAGCGCGACCGCGGTATCAAGATGTAAGGCCTGACAGCGAAAGATATAATTAATTAGCACGTGGAAGAGGTCGATCGCGGGGCCTGGAGGATTACTGCATTGTGAAACACATCTCGTGGAAAAGCTTTTCTTTATACGCGCACCTCCGAACAAATTAGTCTTCCTCGGCAGCGGTCTGGTGGAAGATATGAATTTGCATGGGTTTTCAATGTTAAATAGCCCCGCGCGCTCATGCAAATTGCCATCGCGAAAAACGTGGATGCCTTCACGTGTTCGTAAGTTTGTTGAATGGCTGGTATATATCGCCGCACAATGATACTCGTCGGCACAATGCAAGGCTTACGGGGCGAGCACATAATGCGAGAGTCTAAAAATCAAAACACATTAATCTCGGGCACGTGGCGATGAATCGCACCACGCGGCCTATTTCGGGGCCGTTTTGCCCGACATTGTTTGCTGATGTTGCACCGATGGACTCTTATTTTTTTAAAAGCTAAACGCGCGCCGCACGCTACTGCTTTTTATATACCGTTTGTATATTCTGGATTATGTTGGGTCAATATTTTGTTATTCTTCGTGTGTTGTTTTTAAATAATATATCACGAGCGATGAATAACGGAGAGAGAGTTTATATTTGCCAAAAAGTTGTGACAGCCATTTTTAAACAACAAAATTTGATCGATTTTTTTGAGGGTGAGATTAATAGTTTTTTTAGCGATGATGAAATAATTATTTTTTGATAATAAGTATCTGATGTTAATTCAAAAATGAAATAATAATTTAAGAAAAAACAAAAAAAAAAAAAACAAACAAAAAATCAACCACAGAAGATAAAACTTGTTGTTAATAAATTGATTTGATATTTTTATTCAATGAAAATGTATTATTATAAGAAATTGATATAAACTACAACTATAAAAATGAATTTTTGTTCAGACAGATTGTATCCCATAACGACGTGTCTAAAGGAGGTATTTAGCAGAGGGTCAATTTATCGGGGTGTGATTTTCAGGACAGCCGGCTAGACGACCGCGATGGTCGTCGCCAACGCGTCCATTCATCGACCGACGAAACGGTCGCGTTCGCCCTACAGGGGAACCGGAATGACAGGGATGATTTTTTCTCGCTCACCGGTCATTGTGTTGTCGTGACTGCGATCCCTCGTGAAGGAACAAACGCTGCACGATATCGCTGTGATTCTACGCGTAAAACACAACATAATGGTCGACGTGATACGACACTGGTGTTTGATACCGTAACACAAATATATCGCCGCTTTCGGACGGAAAATTTTCATTATCATCCTTCGCATTTATCATTTTTCAGGATTACACGCCGGGTGAATTATATGCTTTTCGCGGTAATTTTTATTCCTTTTGTTCATATATACAATCAGAATGATGAATTATTTCAATCTGGCAAATAAAATGCAGCAACTATTTCATGACGTGAAATTTCAGATGGTGAGAAATGAAATTTCAAACCAGAAGCTGTTCTCGAATCAAGAATAAAAGTAAACAGCAAAGCTGAAAAGTGCAAATAAAAATTATGAGATTGAAAACAATAAGAACGCAAGCTCTGGCAGATTCGGTAGTGAAGACGAATGTGTATACCGGAGAAGTGGTGTACAGTTATCTCTAATTCAATTTAGCAATATCATTCCCATTGAGAGACTAAATTATGACTTTCGCAGATACGAAGTTATCAACTCTCGCGGGACACGTAAATTGCCATTACGTTATCCCCGTTCGTTTATGCTCCGGACGCCAGGGGTTTACATCGAACCGTGCCCTTTTACTACCATGTAGCTTTCCTAATTATTCATTTCCCATGTTTTTTACACTTTTTTTCGATCAAACGATTACGCGAAATTTAATGCTCCTTCAATTACACACTCGCCACTTTTTCACTCAGATGTATAACTTCAGTAAAATATTTCATACGTGATTTATTGCAAATTTTTCTCTGTCTATGGAATATAAGAAATATTCAAATACATTGCAAACAATAAAAATATAGCTAATCTAATAAATGTAAATAATATGAAAAATACAAAAAATACAAGAAAATGTTAATAAAAGCAAAGACAGAAGTGTTTCATGAGAAATTGTCATAAACGTAAAAAAAAAAATAATAATTTTGCACATAAAAATAGCGCCAAGGTAGCCGCAGCATTCTTACGTTCCCCAGCAATGGCACAGAGGATTACCGCTGGTATTTCCATTTTTTGTTCGAAGGGTGAGTCGGTTGTTCTTTTTGGGGATGCTTTTATGTCGACATAAATATCGCTTATATCGGCGTCGCGCCGTTGTTTTGGTAACCCATCGGTGCATTATGTCACCGAGACGCGCGTGTGTACCAAACACGGTGCTGTGCTTTGTGTACCCTGCAAACACGTAGGCCACGTGGCCGGTTGATCCGAAAAGGTTCACCCTCGAGTCAATCGGCCTGTGGAACCCCCGTTCAGATTTGTGCGTCGCATCCCTCTCGCCATTGCTCTTCATTCCTGCTCGTCATCGAAATAATTGAAAGAAACGAAACTTCACAGGCTAATCTGGGCCCTTGGTTTGGAGATGAACCCAGCAGAGAGACACAGTCTCATTGCGTGCATTTTGTTTGCACTTTTCAGGGCATGGGTTTGTTTGACTTCGGCCTATATTTGGTAACTGTCGTAATATTGAGTTTAGCTGTGTACAGTCAGACGTCACTTGTTGTTACATGCTGTTACGTCATTGTGATTTGTGTTTGGTATTCTTCCATTGACATGTCAATATAGTAAGAAATCAAACAATATCAATGATCTGAATACAAATTCTTACAAATAAATATAAATTTCATATCAACCCTTCTATTCGCTCTGTATAAAATGTATTACACATTTTGTTTGCAAAATGTTGAAAACAAGTGAAAGTTGAATTCGGGTTGCAGAACATGAAAGTGACTAGAACAGTTTTTTTAGATGAATCAAACTTTTTAAAACTTGATAAAAAAATTTAATGAAGATAAAAAATCGTGAGTTTTTATTTTGACCAAATGCATTTATGATTTAATTGATAAGTGAATTTTATCATACTCAATACACTACTAACAAAGCTATACACATTCAGTTATATGTTTTCCGGTTCTCTGTTTTGAGTCATTATAAAGTTGGATGAGAGGGTGGATTGCAAACAAAAATGCAGCGGAGATCTGACAAAGAGGAGGGCTTGAAGATGAAACGAGGCATTTCTTTCGGCTGCGATAAATAATGTCATCGCGGGTAGTCACGCGACAAAATCGGCCGTGACGGAGGGTTATATCGGGTACACTCCATTACCTTCGGTATACGCGAAGTACGACGGCAACTATTGCCGTCGAAGTAAATCCCTTCGGCTGACGTGAAAAACAGATAAAGAGCAAGACAGCGAGGGATTCCGACAATAGTAGGGGTAGCTCAAAACGCCGAGCACCCTTGCGCCAAAAATGAAAACTGTATATTGGCGGACAATACCAAGGGGCATTATATTCGCGTTAGTGCGACGCCAAAATAAGTTCTTATAAGACCGCGATGGTCAGCCCGTCATCAATAACTATTCTGACAGCTGAACGCCGGAACGCCCGCTTTTCGACCCTTTTCATTATCAAGTGGGGTAAGCGTAAACAGTCTTTGATGACGAGTCGACAAACTCTTTCAATAACTTTTCGTTTTCGGATCGCTAATATCGGGCTTTTATTGATTTCACTTCTCATTTGACTTATTTTTGAATCAAAATCCAATTTAGGACTCGCTGAATTGAGAATATAATTTTATATTACTGGATATATAATTATGTCTATATATATAATAATATTAACATTGATAATAATACTATATATAAAAAACATTTAGAAAAAAAAAATTAAAGGTTTATAGTTTTCATATCGTCATTGGATGTAATCGTTTTCAAATTTAACAAAAATCAATTCAGTTTGAAAGTTTGAAAGGCACGATCAACTGTTCGCAGATATTTATTGAGTTGGGTGCTTAAAACCCATTTACCGGCATAATAACATCCCGAAGTTACTCGCCAACTTTGCCGAAACTTTATGATATATGTTGGTTTTGTTCGCGAAACATTGCTTCCTTTTGGGTAAACTTTTTTTGTGACTTGTTGTTTTCTCTTCTTTTTATCACAAAACGACTTTTGAATCAATATGCCAGCCAAACTTGTTCGTATTGCTCTTTTGTTTCTACTCATTTTTTGAGTGAAATTACATTTCTTTTACTCAAACAACTGAAAACTCTTAAAAGTTAAAAACGACGCTGTTTTGTGTAACGTTTTTTTATCTGGTCGTTGTGTCGATAAATAACAGAATAAAAGGTGAATTTCTGGATGATGGGGTGAAAGTATGTGGAAAATTGAAATTTAATTTTGGCAGGCGTGAAATGTTAGTCATAAAAGGTTATGAGTAAGGCAAGAGAGAGAAGAAAAGCAAAGATACAAGGTGAGAATTGTACACACATGAAAGACATCCATCTTCATCCATCAGCTGGCTGCGTGAAATCTCGCTTTGGCTAAGCTTATTGTGATGGTACCACAAAAATTTCGCCACATTGACGAGTTTATTGCTTTTGATTGATATCCAATCCAAAGTATTGCAGAAATCATCAATCTGTAACAAGAACAATATATTTTTAAACAATCATTCATCAAAATGTAGAAATAAATTATTTAGAATATGATATTTTTTATTAATTAAAATTTGAATCAGTGAAAATTTAACAAATGTTATCCAGATTATTTTCAGTATATCAAATTAAGTAATTATTTTCTTAATGCTACATAAACGTGAAAATATATTGAACTTTGAACTTTTAAATAATCTTTTAAGATACATTTTAATGTGTTCTATAGAAAATATTATATGATGAAAAATAGTTAAGAACGTAGATAAAAATCCATAAAAGTACTTTGTTTTCGCTCTCGTGCGGATGCAACTCGTTAATTCGAGACAGTACGTGACTGGATCGTTCGGGAGTGACAATCGGTCGCAAAATAATCGACACGTCGCATCTACAATCATTAATTTCCGCACAATAAAACGCAAAGGCTAGATCGCGTCGTGAGAGAGACACGCCTCCGTCGGAATAAATGCTTTTTGGCAGTGACTCGTGTTTGCCTTTGGTATTTGAGGGGCGCGATCGGGGCGAAAAAGAGAGCCTGGCAATTGATGATGCCGGTTCGGGAGTCACTTGGTACCATTGTCCAGGACACGTGCCGGGTATACGGTCAAAACGTCGAATCGCCTATTGTTTTGCGTCTTCGTCTAACCCGTTTTCGGGCGCTGGCTTTTTCTATTCTCTCCAATGCAGCGATAGAAAGGAAATTAATTGATCACGCGTGATCCGACATGAGCGCAAGGGTTGTTCGCGCGCGCGATCGTTACCGGTAGTGCTGGTACTTAAGCGCCGTGGAAACGTGCTGGTTGCCGTTCATTTCGGCCTTTTGCATTCGCCTCTTTACTTTCAGCCCACTGAATACGAATCTGAGAGCCCGAGCCGACGGCACGATTTACGACTCGGAGTCATATGCATACACGTGCGGTCGTCCAGATCAGTCCGATTCTGGGCTACTTATTTAATCGCACCACCATTTTGTGTATGGTGTTTTGTTTACATCCACAGTCGACGGCTCTGTTGAACTTTGAAGATTGAATGCGACATTGCGCACGATCTCGAGATTGCACTGAAAAAGGGGTGCTGGATAGGCACTTCTGATTAATCGCCACTTTGAAAATAAAAGTGTTATCAGAAAGAGATAATCACTTCGGTAGGTCATTGAAGACAACGTTTATTTGTCTTTAGAAAAACGGAGTTTTAATTTTCTGTTAAATCTTGTGAAAAAAGGATTTGAAACAAAAAAGTTTTGAATGAATAACAACTTTCTTATAAACAAGTATGTGCGGTCGTTAACGTGCGTGGCAGGAAGGATTTATGTATATGTTCATCGATATGTTTATATTTACACACAAGGCTGCGTCATATTTGCTTATCAGATCCGAAGTGCGAAAGCCTTCGCTGTTGATTTCGTACTCCACAAATCACTTGCGCTTAATTAATTATTGCAATTGACATAATCTAAATTATATAACAGTTCTGGCTAAATAATTGAATATTAATCGGTATCTTTTCTTCGAGATAATACACCAGTTCAGTATCACCTATCAATTATAGGTTCACCCGGAGTGATAAATGTACGTACAGTGTAAGAAGATAGAGGAATTATTATACTTTCACTACACCGAAAAAATTAAGTTTAAAAATAAACGTTACTATAGAAACATTTCAAAAATTTAAGAATGTTCTGTCAAAATGTTAAATATTTTAGAACGTTACTCAAAATAACTTTTTAGGATTGAAAATTTTTATAACCCTAATATTGACAAAAACATTCAAAAATTTAGAATAAAAAAATACAACAACTGTTTTGCAGGAATTAAGTGAATAGCGTATAAAATTGAATTTAAAACATGTGAAGTATGAAACAAATGAAAAAAAAAAAAAAAATCTGTCATGTGCGGAAGGGACGTTTCTCGAAGCGTCATATTCATTAAAGTAGCATACAGAGGAGGAACGTCAAGGGACGAAGAGGCGCGTCTCTCTCGCAAGTTATTACAAAAATAATCAAAGTTTGTAAAGCCGTGTGGAACGGGGACGAAGTCGACAAAAAAAGCAAAAGACGGGTCCAAGAACGTCTGTTGATTCGCCTCCGCTCGGGCGCACAGGCGACTTCATTACGTTTGTCAATTATGCGTTAATTTGCACCTAGCGATACTTCAAACGTTTTTATTCATCGCGCGTAGATGGGAGCTGCGCCAACGACGACGAAACTTGGAATCGCGCACGTGTGTCGGTACTCGTCTCCATCTGCTCGTTAGATAAGCCTCGCTACCATATCTGTCAGTCCACCTACACTCAAGAGTCGAGCGAGTCCGGTCCCGAATGAAAAACTTGCCGATGCCGGAATAACTCGCTGACTCGCGCGTATTGCAAAGTTGCTCCAAGCCAGAGAACCCCAAAGAGAAAACAGCGCCGTCAAAGGACCCCGATATGATAATTCTGAAAGTTCGCGGAATATGTAACGAGAAGGAGCAACTTTGCGCTGATTAGCTTTGCACGTTACTCTTTCGTCTTGCCAAAGCACGTTTCTTCATTCGGTCTCAGATTTTTAATCTTTCGTCTGCAATTCATGCCGCCTTAATTGCATTAAAAGTGTCACGAAGATATACCTCTTTTTTTGCCCATCTCTACACTTTCTTTCGTCTCTCTTTTTCTTTCGCTTCCTCTCAGGCTTTGTCGAGTTAGTTTTTAATGGGCGAATGTCACCTCTTTTGTCAGTCATTATTAGCGTCCAGTCTCGACTAAGTGAGCGCAACGAAAGGTGTATATTTTTGTCAACCGCTGAATTGGCCGCTGCCACAGACGCTTTTATGGGTATCACCTGGCAAGACGCCGCAGGTCACGCACCTGTTTTTCGGTCAAGGATGCGAATAGTTAAAAAGATGACATTTGTCAAGCGATTGAGACAGAGATAAGGCAAGAAAGTCGCCTGCCCATTTAGCAGCAACTGTTATTAGTCGCCCGCCAGGTAAGATCAAGTCGTAGACTTGAGTTTATACCAAACACATTATTATATCTGCTGTGATTCAAATTTAAGATATAGTTTCTGATGCTTCATTAATCATAATTCTTCAGAATTATTGAAACAATTACTCTTATAATAAATTAAAATTGAGTGAGTGATTTATATTTTGATTACAATTTCTGTTTGGCTATCTCTTATTTTTGATATTGAATGAAGTGGAAGTACCCATTGAAGTTGTTTTTGAACAAATAACATAGTACGTGAACTACCAAATGTTGAAGCGAGGAGCGTTCCATTGTGTGCATGGCCTAATCGTGCGGTACTTTTTATCTTTGTTCAACGTCACACAAAAGGAATTACGGGGAATCAGGTGAAAATCCGATTTTCCTGTGGTCCATTGCGCAAAAAGCTGTGGCAAGAGAAAGACGAAGGACCAGGCGAGGAGAAAAAAAAAGCGAGGCCGTAATCTTCTCGGATAGTTGGGTCGAGTAAAAACGTAACAGATTGGAAACCGCATTCAGTTAGACAGCTCTTGGTGCAAGTAGGACGGACGAGTCAAAAGAAGGACGGCAAACACGAAGCGGCGCTTTTCGCTAGGTGTAACGTATTAGCGTTCTCGTAAGGGTGGCCGTCGCTATTAACTAATGCCACCCCGGTTTGTGCGCCATACGCGCTCCACGCCGTATACACGCTGATACGACATGACCCAACGACGGGACAGTTTAAGCCTTGATATATTGCTTGCCGACACTCCCAACTTCTGTCGCTGTTTCGTACCATTTTTTTGTTCCGATCTCGGTTGACCATATGTCCACGCAAGGTTCCAAAGGACGCTCGTGATAAGCGCATTTCGCTCTCGGCCGGACACTTTTGTCCATTTTTTTGTCCTTGTTTTTTATAATTAGTCAACTCAAAAATCAAGTAGAAACGTTTTTACTTATCCAGACCTTTTTTCTACCTTAAATGATTTAAATGGAACCTTGAGTAATTGCTTGGGTAGTAATGGCCATTTAGGGATAAAGGAAAAAAATATGCTAACAAATGTTGATGTTACAATTAAGACATGTGTGAAAAAAAACTTTTTTTTTCAATAGAACAAATTTCATTAACCTAATAAAAATTTGTCTAGTAAGACGTTGTGCAACGTTGTGAAAAATAACAGTTTTGAAATATGTTTCACCTCAACCCTTGTAAATTTGGAGAATGTACACGGTCCTAGCTTTTAAAATGGACACATTATTGGATTGTACTGCTGTGTACTAATCAATAAAAAATCAAAATAAATTTTAAAAATCAGTGTTAAAATAACGAATGGCTACCGACGACCGATTTAATGTTATTTTACACATGAATAAAGAATAATATATAACTATACAAATAATATGCATAAATTTACATTATGTTTTCATACATAATTCAGCATAATAATGCGTGTAACAATATCATATACAGTTTATCTATTTTGAGATCAGTATAACTAAATAAGGTACGGGAAAATAATTTACATAATTTGACATAATTGTGTGTTAATTATTTAATTTTCATATATAAAGTTGTATACAATATTGTCACTTTCTCTGTCATGGGAGTAGGTCTGTTTCATAAACAAAGTAAAACTAAGTAATACAACTATTTAATTTTTCAATGTATTAAATTTTCCATCAAAATTAATAAACAAACCTAAAAACATTAAATGCAAACAAGAACTGTTTATTTTGGTATGATCAGAAAGTGACCAATCTCCATTTCATAATTGTTTTATTAACAGAGTGTGTGTGTGGAATCCAAAAAGCCATCAGTTAAAACTAAAACCATGTTAAATCGTTTGCAACATTTATCAAACGCTCTTTTGAATGACTCAAAGTCCCCATTTTTGGGGAGAAGGTTTTAGTGTGTTATCACCGGTGATGTCGATTTAGCACGTTTTACTGCCAAGGACGTAACAAATGATGCCACATGTTCTCATCTTAACTCGTTTGTAGGCCGCGGGGGGTTGGGGTTATTTTAACTCGAAGGATAAATGGGGCCCCCGTTTTTACGCCTAATTTGTACAGTTGGTGAGTCGAAGCACATGCACGGTGAAAAGAAAAGAAGAACCGCGAAGGGCTAAATGTCGCCCAGGGACCATTTTCAACGCTAGGAGAGATCTGGTGGTCTCGCTCACTTAGTTTCTAATGACATTTCATGTCATATTTCAAGACCATGCTATTAACAAATTTTCATAGGTTCGCTTTATTGGCCCATAATTATTTTCAATACAATTAGTAAAAAGTAATTTTGAAAAAAGTTTACGAAAAGAAAGTTTTGTTATTAAATGATAAAAATAAAATTAATAAAAAAATCTGATTTTGTTTCAAAATGTAAGCAAAATAATTTAGATTCAGCTTTATGAATTATTGTGTACTGTCTTGAAAATAATTTCAACTTTGAACTTTTTGAATATAGGACATATTAGATAATTTTATTTGACGATATACATGTATATGATTAGTGTACTGTATTATCATTAGAATTTATGCTATTTAACATAAGCCATAAATATGTCTTCAATCTGCTGTCTATTATACTACATAGAATCGTAATTTGAGTGATACATATGTATCACTAAATTAGGGATCTTTTATTATGTGCATAATAATATAACCATCTTTAGACGAGGTGTTACCACCATTAATGTCCGATAACCATTAACAGATTGCTTACAATCTGCTACAAATAATTCTTGCAAAATGATAAAGAAAGAATTTTGCAGAAATAATTGAACACTAACTGAATGAAATTTTTGTAAGAGTTAAACTTTGCAAAAAAGATTTTTTTTTATTTTTGTATTTCTTTGAATGAAAAAAATTTTGAAAAAAATTGAAAGAAACTTTAAACTCAAACAAAATACACAAAATAATAGACTGACTCTGATGGTCAAGTATAAAGTAATGGTCAAACATATGCGGTATTTTTTTTTTTTTTTTTTCAGGAGTCGTTGCTCAAACTACTTTATTTTGTGCGCCATATCTTATCTCGCAGCAAAATTGTTATTCCAGTCGTCTCTGTCCTGACTCTTGACGGTTGTTAATCATCATGAATGCTGCGTATTCAGTGCAGGCGGTAACTCTAAAACTGATTGCCGTGTCTCCTTCGAAGAACACGCGCGCGGATTTTCGAATCGACCAATTTTTCAACACATTGTCAACCGTGTTGGAACCAAAACGGTCACTGCGTGAATACTGTTGAAAATACTTCACAGGCGTGTACCGAAATAACAGAACAAAGCCCACACGAAGGAACAGGTGATAGAATTTTGTATTCATCGAAAAAATTCTTTGAGCTTATGGTTTCAATTTTTCAGACAACTTCAATCAAACAAGCGGGGACTTTTAAATAAAGAAATAAAAAAATAAGAAAAAACGAGCACTAAAAATAACCGGGTCTTTGTTCATTGGTACCGCTCGTAGATCTTCCGTCGAACTTTGCAAAGTACTTGGAGGAGAGCAGACTGCGTTGCGAATGGTGGCACACGTTCTTTATAGGGAAACTTCGACTAAAAAATGACGACGAGTTTATCCCGCTGACAAAAAGTACAAGAGCATTTCAATAAAAATTAATTCCCTGTTCTGAAAGAAAGATACGATCGAGGATTATATGTCAGACTTTAAATTATGAATAAATTTTTTCTTCTTACAATCAAAAGTATGAGACTTGAAAAAAAAACATATAAAACTTGAATGTTGCTGATATTAATGAAACCGATTGTGTAATAAAAACAACACTTGACTGATGTTGCAAGTTTTTTAACAAATTTGTTTTATTTATTTATAGGTGCGGTGTTAGATAAAAAATGAGATGCTGTAATCCAACCGGATCGGAGATCAGAGAGCAGGGTTAACCCGATGAGTCCTATCTTCTTCAATGCTATTTCCGTTAAGTGCACGCGGTGTTCAAGTCATGAAATAAACATCAGGTTCGATTACTTCCGCAGTCATCTCCAGAGTCGTTATTCGGTCTAGGAGATTGTACCTTCGGAGGGATTCTTCTGCACGGAAATCAATCAGCAGCAGGAAGCCAGTAATTTTTTATACGTCAAGCCAACCTGGTTCACGTTGAGGCCAGGCGGTATTAAAGCATAACAGTTCGAATCAATAACCGCCACATTATCTTCACGCTGCGAATAAAAATTGTCCACCAAACCATACTACCTGACACTGCCTATATATACGAATTGATGGCACCGCGACGAACGCTAAAAACAATTCCATTATATTTATCAGATAATGAAAAGACAACGATAAAACCTCAATAGGACGACGAAGAAACGGATCGTTTCTTCTTCCCTTTGTCATTAATACCGAGCGGCTGTTACATATGGATGAGACGGATAGGCCACGACGAGTCCGATCGAACGAAAAGAAACGTAACGGGATGTGGCAATAGGGATCCGAACTCATCGACTAAAAGCATCCGCGAAACATTGCCAGTCATTCTCCATTCTTTATTCGCAAATATGACCGACTGTGATGAGCGATAAGCTGGTCCCTCTCCGTGTCACGAGGACATACTTGACTTTTGACCAGCGCAAGTTTCAAAAACTTGAGCTCCCTTGGTACTCAAAAGTTATACACAAAAGTATACAAAAAAATATTTCCATTTTTCCAAATCATAAAAATATTAACATCAAAAGAAATTAAATATATTTCAATTTGGTTATTTTATCAATTTACAAATTACATCCACTTATTTTCATTGAGCCCCTGTTTTTCAGAGTATCCAGCAACCGCAGTCTCTAGATATAAGCTGAATGAAATGTATCTAATATAACTAACAGCAGTGCGGGCCATTTTTCCATTGCGGGCACTGAATCCGCCGGACGATAAATCTGTCAGTCCCGGTATCCTGTATATCTTGGGGATGGCAAGGCAATATAGGTAATGTTCTAGTTGGCTACTTAACAAATTGCTACAAATTGCGGACGAAACATTTAGCAGTGGACGGTGATTTTGCGGTCACAGCCGCCCTTTTCTCGTGTACTCAACGCGGGACGAGGGGTTGCTTCTGGTTTTTCCAGTAGGACACAACGGTGGCCACATGGTGTTCCCATATGTCTGATGTATCGCCCCCTCTAAACGCTTCCGAGTCTACTAGGCTGAATAAGTATTAAACAAATCTTGCAAGATTCATTCGGATCCGAGAGAGGCGAATTAACGCCCAGAACGTTGCACCGAAATAAAGCATTTCCGCGTGTGTCTTGTGTTCACCGCACACACGCCAGCCCACATCCTATTTACTCCATCCAGAAATTGTGTTTGCTCGGCCAAAGATTACATTTTGTTGACACGTATGTCGTTCTCAAAAACACATTCAAGAGTCGACCTTTGATGGGTCATCAAATTTTATGTGTTTTGCTACATCTAATTAGTTGAAGTGGTTTGATATATTAACACGAAATAATGTATTGAAAGAATAAAGTTTCTGTTGTTGACTTTACGATATTTCTTATGTATATAAATTTAAATGTATAAATTTGTTGAACAATATTTTGAAAACATTCATTGAGATTATTGAGATATGGAATATGAAGAAGAAGATACCCTTTTTTATGAATACGAAAAAAGTTTTAACTTTTCTGAAATTTTTATAAATATGAAATATAAATCTAATTTTAGATAGTATTTCAAGCAAAGATCCTGAACCAGTTTATGACATAAAAGTAATCTATTTGATGCTAGAAGTGTTATTATTTGTTGACCAGAAATTAGCTACAAAAGTTTCGTTTTATAATTGCCAACTTCCTCTTGTAGTTTTTGTAACAGCAATTTTTAATCCATCATGCAATCTTGTCTCAATTTTATTACAAACTTAACATTTCAATCGGCAGCCTCCCACGACGAGGCTTCTTTCATTTCTCTTAACTGTTTATGTTATCATTGAATCAATTTGAAAGCCTCGACATCTTAATCAGCCGGGATATTCGAACCTTCGGACAATTTAAAATTCTGCGATCGCGTGTCGAGTTAATTTCACGGGTATTTAACGCGATCTCCCAACAATGATTTAATCAAACTGGATTTATTCCCTACAAGTAGATTTCCGTTCAAAATCCTTTTAATTATTCTGTCAAATGCAGCCAGACACTTGGAGATTTCGGGAAAAAATACATACATATAATCGGTGCGAACCGTTGTGTGTGTGCGAGTCAGTGGAATAAAAAATGGAATATGAATAAATTGTCGGGACCAGTGCGGGCATTAGGAATCAGTCGTTTTTCGGTGTCTAGGTAGCTTGAATAGACGTATTAGGTTATTGGGCGCGAGCCGAAAATTCACACGACACCGCACGTGGATTTGCGCTCGGTCGATTGCGATCGCTGTCAAAGCCTTAGTGATGGGCCGACCCCGATAGTCGACGAAATGATGTCGTTCGCCGAGGTTCGCCACCGCAATTCGGCGCGAATGTTGTCAGCCAATTTTCTTGGCCAGTGCCTCTGAATGCCGCAGATTTCCATCTACCCTGCGAGCGTCCTCTATTCCGGATGTGTAGTGCACTGTGACGATGTTGGCTGGCTGACTGCCTGGGTAAATAGTTGCCTCGTCCCCCTCGCGACCCCACCGTTCCCGCAAAGCTGTCGACTAACCACAACTGTGATTATAATTCGTACGCCCTATACGTGGTAGGAGCCGCTGTAAAGGATTATGCACGCGGATTTAACTGATGAATCACATTGTCGTCTTGATTCGCGCTGGCGTTAATTTTCGGCACTGCGTCTGCCCACCCCGAAATCGCAGTTTGCATGGGAGCAGAGACGTCCTCGGCAAACGAGCGTGTGTCGTCTAACCAGATCACACGCAAAAATAACCGCAACTACTCGCACGGATGAATTTTTCCCGAATTTCGGTGGCAACACACACCCTTTTGCCAGGACTCTGGAAACTATCGGCTTATTACTAATTTCCAATCTGATCGGTCGAGACGAATTTCTAAAATTAATCTTTGGGTTTTTGGCCGAGAGGGTTCTCCAAGCCATCAACAAATCATGCCCGGTTGAAATGAACTGTTCCCGAATCGAGTGAAACCAACGGTTTATTACTTTTACCAATAGAGCGCAGATGGCGTCAATACTACTTTTGTTTCCTCCCCCAACAGTAATCTTTCGTCGTTTCAATCGATCATCCTTTGCCTGCAAATCTAACTGTTATATATATACGTATCAATGATGAACGCTGCGATTGAAGTGCGAGCCGATGACTTATCTACATACACTTGACTATGATTGTCCGTTTATTTTGCAGAGGTGAATGTACATTTGTCGCCAGATGTTTTCGTAGCGCATTAATCAAAACGCAAGCCCTGGTCTTCACTTGATGAACATTTGCATGTCGTGGAAATGCGAGTCAGAGAGGGTCACGATAAATAATCTTGAGGGAATTACATCTGGGTCGCGCGGTGAGCGACGATTCCTTCGACTCCGGTGGATGCAGGTAGGTCGAAAGAGACTCGGCCGAGCGGTGTCCCTTGATGAGCATTTCGATTTCTGCGAAAGCAACGCCCAGGAGAGAGTGGTCTGGCCACTTACGGCCAACACACTCGGCGCAAGAAGAAGACGAAGAAGAGGACTGACGGCATACGAAGTGGAGGCAAAGTAGGGAGGCGATTCCGTGGTCCAGAGAGGGAAACATGGCAAAATGCTCGCGAAAAAGAGACGCGGCTATACGCGGGAGTCTGCGGGTTAAAACGAGACGCGAGATGAGGAGAGCGAAGAGTGCAGGTCCCCTTCCTTCTTGCGCTGACTCGAACGCCTGCGATATCTCGACCAATCGAATTGCGCCGCGAGCTCCGCCTTTTATCATTATTTTACTTGTTTTCTCTTTACTTCTCTCCCATTGGATGACATTGCCGCGGAGGTCCAGCAAAAAGATATACGCGGGTTACTCTTTGGTACCGCAAGACGAGGCCGAGTTATAAATTTCGCAAAAACAACCGACGAATTGACTGCCGCAAGAGGAACGATCAGGGATGCATTCGGAGGCCGCGTTTCCGATCATTTTTGCGTACCCTTCGTACGTTTGAATACAAATGGCCCCCACAAAAAAGCGCGACCCCGAACCATATATATATTTTTGCGATCTCGGCGAAATTTCGGTATGCATGAAGTACACCCAGGCATGTTAATCCGAGAATGACGAACGCTGTAATGTTAATGTGTACGATAATGCGGGCTATCCGAATCAATTTTTTTTTTCTTTCGGCTCTCGCGATATGAACACGCGACCAATCGCCAATGTGAATTATGACCTCGTGAAGCGCGAAAATCCGTTTGGTTTTAATGCCCGCGGCTAGCCAGAGTTCATGCGTCACCGGTTTCGAACGGCCAAATTGCCGATGACCGATGTTACGGCAAGTTAACAGAATTCGAATTTGTTCTCGCATGCGTGTAACCAGGACCAATTACCCTGCAGGCCATTTTATTAAATTCAAATCAGGAGGATGTGTATCCAATACCTGTGTATTTGACATTAATAAATAAAACATTCTTGTTGTCTTTCTGCATCCGGTATAGCTGTAAAATGCACCACGATCAATATCAGATTGAATTATTGAACAAATATTTATATTTTTTTCCTTTATTGGAAGAGGGAAAACAAAAGAACACGGTTTAAAGTTAGGTTATCAATGAGTTGTCAGATATTAATGTGAGTGATCAAAGGTTTAATTGAAGAATGTTGAAAATTCAGTCACCTCATCACCAAATGATGTATATCAATTACTGTGGAAAATAATAAGGAAACAATGTCTGATATATTTGAATCCAAGTGGCATTGAATGGAATGGGGATTTTAACGAGCTAAAGGTGCGGAACGATATGCAACGAATATATTACACATTATACTTATCGTGCAAATGAAACATTTTAGGCTTGACAATTTAATTAGAATATGCTAATAGGTTGGAAACTGGCATATCACTTTTGTACAATTCGAAATGTCATGTCACCCAATTAATTAATGTTCCGAAAAAGGAATCTTAAAATGAAAACTTTTGACTGTATAAAAGTTTTTGGCCCCTGTGAAATAACTTGACCCTTTTTCAGAGAGAAAAAAAAAATTGAATAGCGATGGATTCTCTTTGTCGTAAAATAGTTCCTGTGAAAAAATCGACATGAAAGCACCGAATTTCGTACTCGCCCCGTACTGTAAAGCTTTTTCCTCTCAGCATAAATTCGCTTTCAATATACACGGTTTAAGAACGTCAAAGAAGAGCATTTAATCTACGATCGTGAAGCGTATGTGTTCCCTGAGGAGGCCTGGAAACTACCAACGAATGAGAAGGGCAATAGTCGCATGCATTGTCAATCGCTTCTGCTTCTTCTTTCCTCGCAACATCACGCGGATAAAAGCGTTTGCAGGAGTCGGAACACAGGGCAGGCGTCCCTCGGCTGGAGGATGGGCGAATCGGATATAGCGATTTGTTCGCAAAGCAATATAGAGGGCTCCGCTTTTGGCCGAATTTGCATGAGGTATTAAAGCGCGGTAGCTGGTTTCGCCGGTGAACTCTGCTGTTTGCCGACTCCCGAGGATCAAAGGACCTCATGCCTCCGCCCTTAATTTAGTGACGAAATGCCGGAAATCACACGAAACTTCTTGCTCCGATACACACCCGCCTACCATACCGATTCTTATAACAACTTTCGCACGAAGATGTCTCGGCACCAAAAACACGCAACTCGCTCAATTCAGCTTCAACCAAGCAAACATATCTTTTATCAGCAACAGTACTTGCGCTTTGACCTGCTCAATATATATTGTAATGCCACTCTTAGTGCTGTTTCGTTCAGCAAAACTATGAATAGCAATTTATGTGATAAAAGATGATCAGCTCCGTATGAGATAACCGTATGGTGATCGATGGGATGCGTCGCGATGAATTTACTCGCGGATGAAATATTCATTGCACTTTTCAAAGTGTTTTGCGCCAAAAGGAAACTTGGTTTCATAAGGCGTTTCTTAGAATCGGCTCTGCCAACTGTCTATAAAGTCTCGCACGCGAAACTTCTGTATATTAAAGCGACATTTGTCAGATCGACAGTCATTTTGTTCGGAGCTACTTTTTTTTTTTTTGAAAGCTCGCCGCTTTTTTCGGATTCACAGTTTTCCACTTATGGAATTTAAATGGAGTAAATTTTAAGTAATACCGTGAGAAAGGAACAGGTTGTTTTACCAAGTTATCAAACTTCTTAGTAGAGTAATTAAATTAATAAAAAAACTTGTGAACGAATTCTTTCACGTTGAAAACGAAAAGATATTTGAAACAATGTTTTCTCGAATAATTTGAATCCCGAACGGGCAAACAAAAATAAATGCACAAACTTTTTGGTGAAATCGAGACTTGAGCATCCTCAAACAAACATTTTTTACTTGCTGTGACCAAAACCAGTTATTCGTGATCACGAATTATTCAGCCGGAACACCCGAAAACGTCGCGTCTCCAGTATTTTAGAGTTATACGTGATTCGTTGAGCTTTGATCATCCAAACAATCCAAATTAATTCGCACAAAGTTATTCATTAATGTTGTGCAATCATCCTCATAATTGTGCCATCCTCTTGTTGTTTATTCATCAGAAACGTATATCGAAGCAGATCATCATTGCTCAACTGATTTTTCATATTAACAATTGTAATAAAATGAATAACATACTGAAATGAGAATTCAAATTTTGTTGCAATTTCAGCCAATTTATCACAAGATAAACGGCGAGGACAGTATAATTACCGGCCGAGAATAACGCCCAGTGTTTACGCAGGGCAAAATTCATGGATCCTGGTGGGACCATTTTCGGAGGTGTGTGATGCAAAATGCACGCAAAAATCAGCATAAAACTAATCTGTCCTGAAGAAGCCTGGGTGGAGAAAAAGTAGAAGAAAAGATTAATCGTGCGGGATGAAAAGTAGAAGTTTCTTTCGGGCTGTGAAATTAATCTGCGCGCGGGATTACAAAGTTTCGACCTCGGTCGGCAAATTAGCACATTCCGCCGCGTAGTTTATGCACTACATATCCACGCATTCGTTAGATCGTAACGCGTGTGCTCGTAAATTGTTTATGCGAACGGGCGTCGTACACTTCGCAGGAAGCATAGTGCGCGCATATCAGCCCGATGAATATGTATACCTTAATTCGCGGGACTAATTGAATAATTTGTAAAACGCGCGGGGGATGGCCCTTTTTTGCATTTCTGTGCTCCCGCAATGATAACCTTATGTCCAAAGCTGGTGTCTGGCGAAACTTTGTATTGGTAGCTGTCGTAGAACGCACCCCGATATCCCGCAAAAGATTCACAACACGCAGAATCGACCGAGGCAGAAATTAACTCTAGCCGTGATTAGCTTTGCAACTGCTGGATCGCTCACGCACCACACATGAATAACCGCGACATGTGCTCACGCTTTTTGTTACTCCTTCGTTTAACAGTTTTACTGAATCTCAGTAGTGGTGCTGCTAAGTCTAGTTTCTTGTTTCTGTCCGACGCTAAGGAGCGACTTTTTTTTCTTTTCATACAATTTTACAATTATGATTATACTTCTCTGGTTTGAAAATCATTTCATCCCATGTTTTGTGCATTTGCAAAACAATTTTAAATTTAATGAAGAAATATTTTTCTTTATCATTAATTAAAACTTTTTGAATAAATTACGAAATCAGGCAGTTTTCCCCGATATTTTGGAACAAGACAGTTTTCACCTATATTTTGAAACAAGACAGTTTTCATTCATATTTTGAAACAAGACAGTTTCAGACAGTATATTTTGAAACGAGTAACTTTATGTAAGGGCCATCGATTTGATGCTTAACTTTATTCACCCCGATTTATACTGAGATCTACGAAACTGATTAAAAATTTTTACACAGGGTATTTTTTATTGTATATATTGCAAACCAGAATATATACAAAATACATTTTTTGAAAGTTATTTGAAACAAACAGATTATATGATTTGAAATTTATTTTATACAAAATTATTTGTGATATATTCACAATAATATTGTTTCGAACAAAACGTTATAAAGTGTTTATTACGATTTTTTTAAAATTTGTATTTCTGATGTATTTTACTATGAATTCAGTAAACATTGCACCTATGTATGAAAATTATTACATATTAGAGTATTGTTAAGAAAATAAAAAATTTTTACTTGAAACAATAGACAATAAACGTATTCATTTTTATTAGTAGCTGAAACTTTAGGACAAAGAATATGTGTTAAAAAATATATACTAGTAGATTGACAAAAACAAAAGAAAACAATATAATGAATGCTACAAAGTGTCGAAACGAAATTTGTATTTCTACTTTATTCAATTTTGTATCGAAATTGAACAGCGATGGTCTATTACAAACTCTACATCAAAGGATGTAGAGATAGAAATTTATTTGAAAAAAATTAAAACGTAATAATTTTTTTTATTTGCTAACCAAGTAAAACATAAAAATATTTTGTACATAAATGATACGAATAATTGAAAATAAAATTAATAAAATAGAATTTCAACGAGTTTCTATCTTCATTGCTATTCTCATTTTATCATATCCATTGCAAAATTATAGTATCAGGTCGTATAGCTATCATTGCTATGATTTCGATTTAAATATTGCATCGAGTGGAAAAACATATTTCTTTTAAACCAACTTTCATGTTTTTTCTCTCTGAGCAATGATGGTTAATAAAGTAAATATTACAAATATTAAACGACAAAATATATAAAAATTTACTATAAACTTTTTTGCGAATTTTAATCACGTTTAATTCACTAAAACATAACGTTTGTCAAGTAAATTTTCGTTACAGATAAAATCTATATTCAAATAGATTTTTTTCAAGATTTTTCAAACATGTCTGAACATAACTTTACTCCTATGAATTTGTTAATCACAACCAGATTGAACTATAGGAAGTGCATTACTGCTATCATGTGGTCTAATTGTGTTGGGTTGTTCCTGATCCAATTCATTAATTGATGAATTAAACATCAATCGCATACATTCTTGGTCCCATACATTGACTTCCTTCCCTGACGATTGAGTCGATTGCCTAATGTGTTATCGGTCATCAGCATTAATAATGAACGTAAACAATGATCAAATGCAAATCTCACGTATTAAAAAAGTAATTAGGTGTACACAAAAATTAATCATGCCTCATTGGCTGCGAAACATTGTGACAAATTGGAAAAGTAATCTATTTAAATTGAGCAACAAAAAATGTACAGAATACATTAGTGTGTGACATTATTTTGAACACTTTTAAAATTCATTAGATTCAAAACGACAGACACCTTGTAACATGCGTTATTCAGCTTTGAGATAGACTAATAATATATGTGCGGTTGCATAATTTTCACACTGAATGGCGTTCATTGATCTTTAATAGTCTGGCGAGTTACTGAATAACAGATCGGATCAGTTAGTGTATTAGTTAACTGTCGGGTGAGTAGTTCACAAGGCTATTGAATATTCAGCGCTTCCATGCCACGTAAAGTTTATTGGTGAAAGCAGTATCATTCTAAATAATCCCTCTTATCAACATTTTATATAATAATAATAATTAATCAGACGCCCGTCGATGCCAATTATTTATCAGCTGCAATTTTACTCGCGTTTGTTACATTTGCATAAGTGTTCCATGCTAAATTGACACGTATGTCACAGCACGCGATAAGATTACACATGCATGCCATTATTATCTTGGATTTTCCTATTTTTACAACTCTTTTATGCTTGTACCTAAAACTCTCAATTATCGAATTAGTGATGCAATTTTTTTTTTAGAAACAATACCATTCTTTCCTTCTAGAGAAAAAATTTTCACTTTCTAACGAGTCATTTGAAAGAATAACAACCAACCTGAATACAATTTGTTTTTATTTTTTTACACCCGTTGAAATATAATTGCGAACTCTTCAAGTTTGACAATTGAATTAAATTCCTTTTTGCACATATCATGCATTTTGTAGATTTTTTTTTTTAGTTTCAAGACAACAATTATCGTAACATCTCTATTCAGCAGCGATGTACAGTTCATTTTGCCCGGCGGAAGAGCGAGTTTTATCGCGGCGTCTAAGTTTCATAAGTAGAATTCCACTAGCGGGAAATGAGCGTCGCATGCGATTTTCAATAGCAGTGCGCTTTTCCCATAAAAAAAGACGGGGAGTCGCCGCAGCCACAGACGTTGATGTGCGATCGGGACGGTTCAAAGTGCGATAACCGCATTAATATGGGCACGTTCGAGAACGCCGGTCTTAATTGCGTGCCGAGATAACGGAGTGCCGATTATTTACAGCCCTTGCAAAAACCACATCGCCGGTGGCTCTTTTTTCTCATAGTCATGAGCCTAGGCGCTCTCCCGGCATTGTGTATCAACGACTGCGCGCTTTTACGACGATGCTTTTATTCTTTCCATAAATCAGCGGACGCGGCTAACATTCGTTATATTTATCGCGGGCTTTTTTCGACGCGCTCGACCCGTGCTTTTATAAAGTTGTGTTTACGAGGCTGAAATTAGCAAGTCGGCTACGAGACAGCCAACGGGCATTAAACGCTTTATAACTCTGTAAATTATTAATATGGATATGTGTTCTTTGGTTTACTTTTACTCGGGGGGAAGAAAATAGTCCATTTTTTGTAGCCTTTAAATGTTGAAGCAATAGTTAAGTTTTTCTCCACACTTTCAGCAGTAGGGTTTATCGTTACATTTTTAACGAGCATTTTTTTTCTTGACAAAATTTTTCTTTTTCCCTCATTTTTTTTTCAATTTCCATTCAAATTTTTTCTAAGTTCAACATCAGCAGTAATCCAGATCCTGCGCTTTTTCATCTTACATCTTACCATGAAACGTTCTTGAGACGAGTCGATGAAACGGCACTCAATTTTGCGGTCCATGCAGAGTCACTTGAATATCCTCGTAATTCTTTGCAACGTTTAATATGAGACGCGGTTCGTAAGTAGAGCTTACATAAAGTGGCAAATATCTGGAGACGTTACTGCGGTATTATGCGACCAGGAACTTTATTGCGCGATTCTCCGTAGAAAAAAAAAACTCAACAAAATGAAAGACACAGACCCAACCGTCACACGTGTCCAAGATGTCGCTGTGTTTTTTTATATAAAGAAAGCCTGTGATCGCACAGTGGAAGATGATCGTCCCTTTCCGGCCCGAATTACCATTTTAACGGCGTTAGTTTGCAGTTTAATTGAGGCGTCCCAAAAGGGTAAGTGGATTAAATAGAAATAAAGTCCAGTTCGGTCTAAGAAAGAACGAGTTAATTGTGGACTCGCACACCTCCCGGTTTAATTATCTAACAAATCGTACCATTCTTCGCGCGCTAATGAATGATATTAATTGCTTTATGATTTTCCGATAAAGCACACGACGTAATCAAGCCCCATCATGCCCAGTTACACGAGGAGCCACGATGCCATAAAAACGGCCATTTTTATATTCCCGACCGTCTCCGCGTTTTCCGTCGGCTAATTAATTTTCAATTTCGTATATCTCACGTTTGGCGTTTTGTCCATTTTTTTGTTCATCTCGTCGCTCCCAGCGACTAAGTAAGCGTATCACGTTCACCGTGAAAAATATATCGTTTCCTCGTCACAACTCATACTTATTATTTGCAGTTCAATTAAGCGCCGTGTGGAAATTAGCTTATGCAAATTGGGACGAGCAGCTTTTCGAATTTATCGGGCCCGCCCGAACGTGTTATTAATCGTTTATTCATACTTACGCGAGACCGATTGTGTGATCGAATTAACACGCCCGCGACGACGCCTGTAAATAAACAAAACTGATTTTCAGTCTGGGCCCCGGATTACATAATTATGACAGTACATCATCGCCGCGTTTCGAATAACAATGAGCGGCAGCGCATAATGGATCATAAAAATATGTAAAGGAAGTTTTGGACGGCTTATTGAGCATGAAAACGTATTAGTGCACGCCGGCTGCCGCTTATAGAGAAAATCTGCAAACACGAGAGCGAGAGAGGGAAAAATATGCGACAGCCGATGATGATCCCTGCTGATAACCCTAATAAGCAGGAAGTATTAGAATAAAAGGAAATTAAGGGAGACTCAACGATACGAACGTCGATTACAGCTGTTGCAGCAGCGCGATTAATTCCTCGTGTACCGGATGTCCCGCTGATAAATAAAATAGCAACGCGACTGATTTAATAACCGAGTGGATCGTTGAACTTTTGCGATCTTTGATCTTGATTTGGAAATTAGCGTTATCGAATCGCAAACAAATTCAATCCGACGTTATCGACATGATTGAGGTGTGCTGAATTTTTGGAAACGTCCGTGTCAGTGTAAGCAGGTGAGATTAGAGGAGACGGGTTTAATGCCGCGGAACCGTTCACCCGGCTTCTACACATCTTGGCCGATTTTCTGATATGCTTTAACGACTTGATACTCTTTCGCCCAATCATAATGGCAGGTGCTCCCATCGGCGTTGAATGTATACCACAGTGCACCTGACAAAATTGGTGATATCATTTAATTCGAAAGGAAACGACCGCTTCATTTTTTGCAATTAAAATGAATGATCACAATCGGAGAAAGACACAGAGGGTAGGCAATTTTGAGAAAGTTTCAAATGTATCTTCACTGTAATTTCAGCGCGATTTGGATCACAAACTGGGAGACTTTTGACATTAAATTAATAATGACATTCTGTTCGAACATTTTTTTTAAATTCATTTTTTTTTGTTTTTGATTTTTTTTTAGTTAAATTAACTTCTACCTTTCAACCGAATTTTATAATGAATAATTCATATTTGTGTAATAAAAGTTTCTTTTGAATAAAATTCTAGTTAGTTTGTCATTTTTTGAAACCTTGACTCTAATTTACGACGCGAGATCACTTTTTATCAACGTTTAATCAATTGCACCTAAAATTTTGTAACATCGCGCCAAATGAGATAGCACGATAAATCTGTCTGTAATTTATGGGCACGGCGTAAACACATAGTATATTTCCGTCGCAATCGTGACATTTTATCTGAACGCGGTAATATTGATTTACCGAGCCAAATATTATTCCGAAACTATGATTACCCACTTAACCTCGCAATGATAGTTTTCAATCAGGCATTATACGCTCGCGTCACGGATTCCGCAATCGAGGAATAAATCATGGTTGCAATATCAAAGGGAGGCTTTGCGTCCAAGTTGGAGATACGAGCCACCATCAGGGATTCCGTAGACAGAATGCGAATGTGATGTGACAAGCCGACAGAAGCGGTTGCACGAGCGGTCAAACCGTTATAGGCCGCTGCCGCTAAGGAGGAGCTACTCACCCACGAATCTTTTCGCGAGGCACAAAAATGCAAAAAGGGGAAAACGAGCGAACAGAAAACAGTACAGCGAAACAAAAGAGCAAGAGGAGAAACAAAAATGCGAAGGCGACACGCGAAACTATGTATTGTCCTGACGAGAAGTCTTGAATTACAATGGCCGAGGTAGAAAAGAAGGTACTTGAGTTATACCGGTTCGCGCACACACCCTCTGTTGTCTCCTGCCGACTCGAAGGAATCTCCGCAAGTGAAATCGTAAAGAAATTACCGACTGCGATGGGGAATTCGCAAATGAGTTGGGCACGCATTTTACTCACTCAATTTTTGTCGCAGTTCTTAACTCGTCAAATTCAAATTCAATTTTCTCCCCCGAAGACAAATTTGACGGAAATTCAAAAAAAAAAAAAATTAAAATTCGTCATCTGAAATTATTCTGCTATAAGAAAGACACACTTTGTTACTGAAAGCATCGTTATTAATTCAGGAGCAGGTCATTGCTAAATTTATACGTGTTCTTTCGGCTAGAGTGTACGATCTGTTAATTAATTAATTGCTCGCACGATAAAATCGGTTGTAATCTTGAACGGACCAGCCCTTGAAGGAACAGGTTTGTACTCGATATATACTGCGAGCCGCGCATACTGTGAATTAATTGTTTCTCGTTGGGCAGAGTGCTACCGCGAACGCATCTCCGGTTTTTGAAGATAAATATAAAGAGGCACGTTGCACTGCCCTGCCTTGGATATACCCATTCCACTTTATTCGCCGTAAATATCTTTTTTTCTGAACAGAGAATCTGCGCGACAAGTTTTAAGTAGCTGCGAGCAACGTGGTTGTGTAGTTAAAATTTAAACAGTTGTCCCGGACATAATTATAGGCATCGTCAAAGAAAATAAATGTCATAATTAGTTGTCAAATTTCTAATCGCTAAATTTCATAACAACTTTCTTAGATTCAAGAGAATATTTTGTGAAAATAAATCTGCTATACATTGTCTGGTGGTTGAAATTTTCCGTCAAATTCGCTTTGTTTTTGGGAGCAAATTTCATTGGATGTGCAACATAGTGCATTTGCAAATTGTGAAATAGGATTTCGAACGATGATTCATTCGGTTAGACATTGCGGTTGCCGTAACGTTGTCACAGATGTCAAAACCAAAAATGGCGTGACTAGGTCTCGCGAGCTCAACATTTTGAAATTAAACGTGTAACGTGTACACGAGCATGGTTTTCAGTACGCGTGACGGACCGTGTTCCCACGGGATGTGGGTTCTTGACTTTTGTCTTGCTCGAGAGGAAACATGTATACCAGTGAACGTTCGTATACACGAGCAAGTTCTTGTAAACCTCTAGCCGTTGTTCCCCTGGGGTGAAACGTACCTCCGTTACACACTTAAAAGCGACTTAGCCTAGAAAATAGTCGTGTGCACCAGTGGCGTTTTGTTCACTTTTGTACGTACAAATTATCATTCCTAAGATACAGATTTTCTTCATTTTTAAATATAAAAATTATGCTCACAAAAAATTAACACTTGTGACATATATTTTTGATGTGAAACTTTGGACTTCAAACATTTTTTTTTATTTTATTTTAGTCAATTAAATTCTATCACGTTTACGAGACTTGATTGAAACATGTAAACATTTCATATTGAAAAATAATCACATGACAAAACAAGAATAATTAGAGACAATCTTTTCCAGCACAATTATTCTTTTGCATATTTTGTTCATTCATATGGTGTTCAAGCATGGTTGCTTCACTTGTGTCGGACAAGGAAAATTAGAAGTCTTAGTGTGTTATGTATGACACGAGCAATTACGCATGCCACGTGCGAAGGAGGGTATCCTATGTCAGATAAGTCAGGCGGCAGAAGAATTCGGTACGAGACGCTCCATCTAGCCATCAATGCATCATGTCAGGTTTCATAATGCGTTCGCCGCAGATCGAGTGCACACAATAGACTTATGGGTGCGTCGCTAAAAATTCTAATTGACGTATATGTGACTGCTCGTCCGCCCTTTTCTTCATTCCACCTCGGAAAATAACTTACGCTCCCAATAAATAACTTTCAAGCTCTGTGCAATGTCCTTTTATTTTTAATTGAGAACTGACTGAAAAGTTATTTCTATCGGAATTCCAATATTCGTTGCCTTTTTTCACAACTTTAATAATAAATAATAAAAAACGAACAAAAGGAAAATAAATTGATTCTTTAAAAACACTGTTTTGGACATAGAATGAAAAGTTGAAATTATTGAGATTGTTGTCGGTTAGTTTTAGGTTTCACTGGACGTGAAATTAAAAAATTTGCGCTCTCGATTGAAACGTTATCTGAGAACAACGACCGGTGTTAGTGAAAGATGCACCAACTCTCGGATGCAATCAAAAATTAATATGCATTATGCACTTATTTGGGACGAACTTATTTTTTCGTGATTCATCGCAGCACTTTTGGGGTCTCGACTCTCCGGCTCGTTAGACGCTGGAAGGGGCTTATGCTAATGCCGGGCCACCGTCCCCTGCGTCGCGCTCATTCTCACAGTTGATTCCTTCCTAAAGCTATTAGGCGATCATCTCGGATTATTCTGCGTAGCTTATTCTCCACTCGAGATACAGCTTTTCTAAGTTTTCTTGCCGTTTGATAGCGGGAGTGCTCGCGCGAACGGATATAAGATCTTCCATTCCGGCGAGTTTACATACATTCGAATACATTAACTCATATCTTGCTTTTTCGTCCACCCGGTGAAAAGAAATCTGCCCTTGCTTTCGCGAGTGCTCATAATTGCATAACCTACGAGCAAGCTGGCTGAGCTGGCTAAAAGTCTGATGATTGTTAAGACGAGACACGTAATGACGTTTTTGCAACGCCCCATGCTAATGACTGATGCAGAATTGAATCCAAGTTCGGCAGGACGCTTCATATATAAGCTATTGCCCGAAGACGTTATCAAGTCAAGATCTCTTTTTTACGACCTCTTCCTCGGCCGTGAAGATGTACCTGTCGTACGAAGCACTTTCCACGAAGTGAAACGCCGTTTTGAGAAATTTAATTTCAGCCCGGCGTGCCATTGATTTATTCTTCCGACAGCCGTAACGAGCTCGCAGCTCGTTCCTGTGTCATGTCGGGTACAAGTCAAAATCAATTCTAGCTTCGAAAATGTTTGCACCGGTATACCAAAATGAGTTTGTTATTGTGTCTTGACATTTATGCTGTATATTAAAATTGTTATGTGAACGTCGGCTACGCTATTTTCCAATTCGTATTGGAAAATGTTTGAAACATTTTATGACCATCGGCAATGTTGATTTAACAATTTTCTCTGTTAACGAGAAAATTGTTACTCGGCAATTTTGAATTGTTCTGCTTCATAAATCAGTCAAAAGACAATCGTTTCAAAAAATTTTCCAACGCTTGTTAGGGCTTCAACTGGAAAGATTGCGCTGTCGTGATAAACTGTTGGGTTTTCCTTGTTTGAAAATAATAATTGACGACGTGGTTTAAGGATTCCGGGCGCGAAGCGCGGACCGAGTTTGTCGTGGAAACGTGGCAGGACCTACGGATGTGCGATTCGAATCTTTTCTGTAGTAAGTCAAGAAGCAGCGGCCAAGAAGAGCGCCTGAGGAGAATAAGACGAGGAAGGCGAAAGAAGAGGCGATGTAGAAGCTAGCGTGGAGGGCCCAAGATTTATTTGTCGGGTCCTAAGCGGCGAGCTCAGGTCCGCGAGATGTCCACCGTGATACGGGAGTACGAGAGCAGGAAGCACGCAGGACTACTCGCTGACTCTCAATGAAAGAGCGCAGCAGACCGGCTGATTCAAACTGGACATCCAGACATACACTATACAGGGTGTTCAAACTTTTGATTCGTTTTGTTTGTAAAATCTATTTTTTACACAAATATTTCTTTTTTTTTTATGAAATCAACAATAAAACATGTTTTCACAAAAATTTTATCAACAAAATTTTATTACTATTTTCTGATTGAAACAAATTTAAAAGCACATTTTGTGTTTTTGTTTAAAACATCACAGAGCGTCTGAATAACGTAATTCATACGTTTTTATTTTGTAATGAAAAAAATTAAAAATCACATTGTTTATTTATATAAAAATTTTGAATTGAATTGCAATGTGAGAAGTTTTAAAAAAATAGTGATATTTTATTGGAAGCAATGTTGAATTTTTTATGAAATCAATGAATTTCGTTGTTTACATAAAAATGTTAAAATACACTTTCATTCGTGTAAGAAAAATTCTGTCATTAAATATTGCGTGAAGAATGAATAAAATATATTAAATATTGTATGAACACCAAGTATGTGAAGCGAGGCCCAAACGATAACGCCGAGTTATACACGCGCACGCGGGTTCATTCCAATTGTCAAGGAGCCGGATTCTCAATGAACGAGCGCGAGCTCAAAACGAGCTCTCTCCGGTATATCGGGCCTTTTTGATAATGTTGAGTTTGTTTGCCGAGTCACGTGACGTACATTTTCATAACGTGTTGTTAGAATGTTAATGCGCCGTTGTATTCGATCAAACGATCCTTGATAAACGCAGAGTGCGGCGTTTATTTCGCAGCGTTTATTTGTCACAAGATATACACGTTGCATTGCGCAGGATTAATATTTAATTGGCGGCTCTCGTGATTCAGAACGAAGTGTTACACACGATTGCTGCATGATAAGACGCGGCAATTATTAATTGCCTGGAGCCGTGTTATATCATTTGTGAACCGGATATCAAATCAGATATATATTTTTTTTCTATAACGCAACAATAACGTTTTATCATTGATCACGTTTTTGTCATAGGAAACAATTATTCCAATCGAAATTTAATCACATTTAATTGAATGAATGATAAATTAATTTTTAATTGTAAATTTTTTTATCTAGTTTTTACTTTTTTTTTTTTAATTTATTAACTAAAACTA
>JAAMPD010000744.1:0-38015 GCA_025266255.1 Trissolcus basalis | reverse complement strand
ATAAGAGACAGGAAAATGAGTGTTTTCACTTTTTCACAGAGAGTTCAATAGTAATTTATCATTTCAAATCTTATTACTTAGGAAGTAGAAGTCAAAAGTTGAAGAAACTCGACTTGACAAAAAAGGTTACGGTTTGTTTCAACAGGATTATTGATGGATAATAGGGAGCTTGCGATAAGCAAAGGATAATTGTGTGCATTAGTCCGATAGCACTTGCAGAAATGCACTTCTCGTTGTATGTATAAGAGGTTATGAATATGTTTATCGAAGTGTTTTGCAACAGCTTATCTGCGATTGTACAAAGGCGAAATAGGAACAGGAAGAAGGGGAAAAAAAAGAGCGGCCCGAGAAGTGCAAAAACAAAAGCAAAAGAACAATAAAAAGGAAAGTAATGCAGTACCGGGCAGATAGAGAAAGAGAGCGTCCTTGCATTCCTTCACGCTTATTGGTTTCATCAGATTGCTCTGCTTCTATTAGATGTCTGCACGGATATCGTGTACCGATGCGGCACGTTTTCTAATACCCCGAAGGAACACCAAACAAATGAAACGGAGAACTCCGTTGTGCGTTTCCGTCCCTTTTTCTTCCTCCTTCGATTTTCCCCCGCGCTTTCTTTTACGAACTTTAATTTTTGTTTCCTATCTCCGGCTTGTCCTTGTTTTCTGTATTTTTTTTCTTTCCTCGCAATTGTTGCCCTCTGGTCTCACTTTTCCTTTGTCTCTATCTTCTGGCATCGTTCGCGCCCAGTCGGTTCAATAATCGTGCAATATGGAGGCGAGGAACCACACCTACACGTACGTCCGTACGGCTAGCTCTCAAAATCGTGCATTTTCTTGCGATCCGCGCTAGCCTAATTCAGAGTACTGCAACATTTCTACCAAATTGCCGATGAACTCTTTGACCTGTAACATGTTTATATTTATTCATACGTTTCGCAAACTCGAATAGAAATAAAGATATCGAAGAGGCGATATCAACGAAATTATACAGTCACGAGCAATTTCACCCTGTGTGCAAATTTACAACTGGACGAACGTTGGACCAAAGTCAGCTGTTGTTCAAAGTTTCTGAACAATACAACTTTTTGGATTTTTGATGAACATCTTTTGAATTTCTAATTGAAAATTAATTTTTAGGATAAATTATGTTAATAAATTGAGTATCGTGAAATTCCCTAGTGAAAAGGATCATATATTGTCCATACATAAAACATATATTGACAATATATTATTTGAAAAGTCATATATTGACCATATATTGACAATATATCATCCACGTATATTGTCAATGTCTTTTCAATGTATTGACAATATATGAAAAATATATTGACCATACATAAACAATATATTGCCAAGGTATTATCAATATATTGTCAATCTATTGATAATATATGGACAATATATGATCTTTTTTACTAGGGTGAATTTGATAAATTTTAGAATTATCTGAAAAATAACGTTTTCGTCTGTTAAATATTTCCAAAATTATTGATAAAAAATAATATTTCAAAATTATGTTTATAAATTAAGGAGTGTAAGATTATTTTGAGAAATTCTAGAAATATTCTTTTTAATTTCACAAATTATTTTATCCATAAATTACGTATTGTAAAATTATATTCAAAAGTTCTACAATTACATTTCAAAATTTGAAAATTTATAATTGAATCTAATAATTTTTCAAATTATATAACAATTATTAAATTGTTAAAATTCAGTGAAAAATGAAATAATATTCGTTTAGAAACCTCGTTTTATGTTTTAATGGCAACACAATGTGTGAAAAAAATCGAACCGCACAGGCAATATTGACTGACAATATTTTTTAGATCGTCTTAAAATTGCACACTGGAAAAAAACTTAGTAAATTCCTAATCTCAATTTTTTTCGACTAGGAAGTTCAAGACAAAGCCGCCAGATGGCGTTGCAGTATGTGCAAAAATGAAGGTTTGGTTTTTGTCACTGAGCGTTTCAAATTCATTCAAAAAGTTAGCCTCCAGTTAAATGATCACACAGGCGACAACTTTTACCTGCATTTGCCTTAAGTAATACGATGCGTGAAACGCTCATTAAATTGCGGTCAGTTTTCGAAACATTGCCGACTAAACGAACTTGAACGAATTCGCCGGGCGCTCAGCGACTGTAGCGACGACAACTACGACGACAATAATTGTGAGCAACTAACCGTGAACAGTTCGTTTACCAGCACCCCACCCCCCTGCTCTCAACGTCCGAAGCGCAAGTTTCGCAACAATCAGAGTGTTTTGGTTTGTGTTGAGTTTTGACGAATTTGTCAATAAGAGCTTGACAAAGCACATAATGCGCTAAATCCGAAAACACAATTCCGCTTTGTGCGATCTTTTTGTGACGTCAAAAAGTCCATCGGAGAAGAGAACCTGACATTGTTTCAAAACATTTTCAACAACAACAATACTACACAACCAGTTCCCTATTATTTTTTGTATACAATTTCAAAAATTCAAAACCAAAACAAAAATTTTGTACACATCATTTTTATTTTTATTTGCAGGTTAGTTCAGATGGAAAGTGATTTTTGATTGGACGAATTTTGGGAGCTGCAATTGTTTGATTTATATTTTCAATGCTGGCAGCACGAATGGGAACAGAGAGAAGCTTTGGAATTTCGAACTAGTCCGTCTGTCGAGGCGTGCGTACACGTTTCCGCAGTGCTCGCTCATTTAAGTTGCAGCAGTTATAACATAGCCGCCGTCACACGGAAGGACAAGGTCGTCGTGGGAATTCGAGCACACGGTTAACCGGAGATGCCGAGGAAATGGCGAGTCTTCGCCGAGCAGGTATGGCGGTAGCCTGTTTACAAGCATCTATTCACTGCTGACCCCGTTACCGTGCCGGGTTAATACTGTGAAGAATCAAACAGAGAAACGGCCAACAGACGGAGAAAGAGAAAGGAACTGGACACAAACTATAGCCCTGTCACTGTAACCATTGTCTTCATTTGAGCTAATGCTACCGTAAAAGACGTCGCCGAGTAGCTGTTGATAATGAGTTGTGTCCTCGACAACAACTGTCGGACGGTTCGAGATAAAAAAAAATGAAGATGTATGTGACATATGTAATGCAAATCTTATATACGACATGTTGGAAAAAGTTGGAAAAAATTAAATGTGTAACGTTTCGAAGTGGGACATACATTAAAAACAAAATCGTTCAAAAATAATGGTAATCAATTAAACAATTGCTTATTTCAAATGAAATTAATTTTAATAATTATTTTAACATTTTTTTCTCAGATGCCCATAACTTTGACAATTTTTGATGTTTTATTAGTTTTTTATTTTCAAATTGTTCAGATAATATTAAAGTTTACAAGTTTATATCTGTACATATACAATAACATATGCCAGAAACGTTTTTGTGAAATTATGTTAAACCATGTTGATAAACTAATTTCTAAATAGATATTAATTTTCAGAGACCAGAAGAAGAAGTTTTTGGTGTACAATTTGTGTCGTTGGTTTTTAATTCGGCATTCAAACGAGCTGGTTTTTCAACCGGGTGAAGACTCGAAAACTTTTCTGCAGCTATAGCACAATTAAGAACGCTGCCAGCATAAGGACTTGTTTGCATAAAATATGCAACGCTTCTAAGGCTCTGCCAATGTTGCTGAGGCTGAGGCCCTCGTTGTACGATGGTAAAAATTCAGTGGCAACCACGTGAGAAATTCTCGATGCCCGTTGGCTTCGATATTCATCGCACGGAAAAAAGGAAGTAAATGAAATCGAAACAATGCCTCGGTGGCGGAACGATTCGGATCAAATTGGGCAGGGATGCTCTTTTTCAACGGCCCCCGAGGCCGCGTCGCAGATCTATCTGCCAAATTAAAATGATGTAGGGGGCATTAACGTTTTTAAGTGACGCATTTCGGCGGCGAAAAATACTACACGAGCGCACTCGCGGTATTCCTATATTTTCGATAACAATTGCAACGAATGGTCATGATAAAATCAATTCACGGAATCATTATATTCGGAACAATATTTTAGGCTTTGATACTGATCGAGAGTTTTTTATTTCCTCGGCGTGCTCCGGTACTCATGACTTGAACGAAAAAAAAAAACGCCCTTTATCTTTTTCCCCATTCCCAATTGTAATTTTTATTCCAAAGGTTTTCCATGTTCTTTGTGAGTCATCGCGATATTGTATGCAAAATTTAACGTAAAAATGAATGTTTTGGGATTCAGCGAATGTGTTTGTAACTGAAATTACAAACGAAAAAAAAAAAAGAAGCGTATTCGAGCACAACAAATGCGGAACAAAAACAGTTTCAATAATTTTAACAAACCTTTTGACGAATCAGCGGTGTATTCAAAATATCATCAGCGGATGTTTTAAAAATCCTATACGCCTGTATCAAAGATCTGCGTGTATTGAAAATTCATCAGATTTCGGGGCAGAACGTTGGCGTAACTTTTATCGTACTTTCACAATTTGGACAAACAAAAAATGGTAACGAGGGAAAAATAAAAGAAAGAAAAATGAGAAAAGGAAACTGATACCTTGACAAAAAATTAAAAAAAAAAAAAAAAAAACGTGTGACCCATTTTATCAGTGGGGGTGTATTAAAATGGAATTTATATGTTAGATCGGACGCGAAATTGTGGTTACTGATTGGTACGAATGAAAAGAAGAAAATGCAAAAAAGGAATTGAACGACTACTCGGAAGACGGACCCGACTTGGAGGAAGTCGCGATAGTTAGATGCACGAGTAAAAGTAACGAAAAAGTTGGACAAGTGCCCATCGACCAGCGGCGTGTATTTTCCGCCGCAAGTTGCATACGTGAAGAGGACAGACACAGCCGCCGAATCCTTGAATTTTATTCGTTCCTTTCATAATGCTGTCGCTTGACAGAAAAATTTTTCGGTGGCGTATACAACATCTGCTAACCAAAGTCGTTTCCAAGGCAGCAGAGCCGAGGCAAAGAAAAGTGGTTTCGCGCTGCAAATGTACCGTACGTTCCTTTTATTTATGACAAATAAAACGAAAATAGTTTTTTCAATGAAAAAAAAAAGAACTTAAAAAAGAAGAACTTAAAAAAGATAAAGCTTTGACGAAAAAAATATGATTGTAAACCATTTGGTAAAGAAAATCGTTTTTCTAATTACCACTTTTTTCTGTTTCAGATTTTCCGTTTTGCAGTTTTTAGTTTGGAATTGGAATCGAACGAATGTTTACTTGATGAACAGATATGGGAAAATTGTAAAGAATGAACGTGTACTGAAAAAAAATTGTACCATTTGAGTGGTTGAAATGCAAAATGTTAAAATTCGATTATTTTTATGGTATCATTTAAGTTTACTATTTAAATCGTAGGATCAAGTAACCTCAAGAAAGATCATATATATATTGATTACAATTCAAATAGTAAATTTTTATCATGGTAGATTTTCACAATTAAGGGGAGATAAAGATGAAAAATCAACCTTTTATGAAAGAATTGACAAAAAGTTGATCTTTGACGAAATGATGTATTTTTATGTGAAAAATGAATCTCCAAAATGAGAGCCCTCAAATATAATTGTATTTGAGTTACGGGGTTAAAGTGAATAACTTTGATCAGAATGAGTATTTTTTAAATCTGACAGGTAATTATGTTAAAAATAGAATATACCCACAATTTTCGGATTTTTTCACTGAAAACTGAAGGAGGAGATACAATTTTAGTGTTAGTTATTTTAATTATTCAATTGTAAAGTTCAACTGTACGCTTTCTTAATTATTTTTGTTACTATAAAATTATTATAACGTTACTAAATTTGGTCAATATTTGTTATTATTTTTAATGTTAGAATAGAATGTTAATGCACACTGTTTGCCGACTAATTTATTGTTACACGAATTACAAAGCGTCCGTCTAAATTCGTGCAATTTTCATCGGCTGACATAAAACAGTGGAATTAGTTCTAACATTGAAATATCCAAGCTGGCAGTGTTAATCGCGCCATCCATTTGGAATTTGCCAGCTCGGCTCTCTGGCACTGAAGGAACGTCCCTTGAACAAACAAAGCTGACTGGGATAAATTTACGATTATTTTTTACAGCGCCATTCAATTTTTCGAAATGACGCGATCTTCATAAAATGAATGATGTTTCCATTTCCAATACACAGGCCGCAACTGCATAAGAAAAAACGTTCACGGTGCTCCAGTACATCTCCCACCGATTTATTTATGGAATTGAATAAATTTTGAGTTCCGGTGGTATTTTCATAACATCTCCCGCTAGTTTTTCGCATAAAACATTTTACCCCGCGTATTTGCGTAAACTAAACACGAACGTCGATGTGGTGAGCTTTGGGCTCACAGACACGGGCTTCAGCATCTTACGTACATATATCATCAGAGCTGCGCCTTCGGGAAGAAAGTGAAATACGTTACGATCGAAGCTTCGTGCTCTCTTCCGCAGACGATACGTCGTGACTGCTCTCGATAATGGGAATTCTCCAAGTGGGTGGAATATAATGCGGAGGTGGAAAGCAGATGAGGAGCTTGGCCGCCAAGTTTCAAATGTAAAAGCACCGACGGCAGAGCAAAAAGGCTGCCCGATCGCCAAGGAATAAACTCCATCACTTCATCTTATCGGCCTCACTCTCGGCCACTTTTCATCTCTTGCGTCATAGTCTAACAACCCATTTGAATAAGCTAGTTATGCTTGGAACCTGTCACGTACTCCAACAAGACATTGACTGCCTCGCTGTTTCGACTGTGCTGCGAGGCCACTCGGCCTCTCCACCGACCGATGCACGCTCAAAGCTTTATGTGCTGCGAGATAAAATAATGTACATATCTTCTTCTCTTCCTCCCATAACAAGATGTGTCAAGCAAACGGCTACTAAGAATGTTGTCAAAGTCCATCTGGGAGAAGTATTTAAAATTTAACGTCCGACTAAGTGGTACGTAACTTGTTTTGTCAAACACGCCGAATGGACCGAGGTGAAATTTGTCAACGTTACTTAACGACCCCACGAAGTACTCTTCAATATGATGATGAACGTTTAACGGTTCAAATTTACAATTATGACTAATTGAAACGTTTTGTCATTTCATGAAGTTGGTCAGTTTTGTAAATTTGATATAGTTGTATCTATTTGTAAATGTATAAAATTTGATAATGTGCAAATTTTGAAAGGTAACAGGTTATATGAGGTAATGGAGTAATTTCGACTAATGAAAATTTTGGATATGAAATGAAAAAATGGAATATATATATAGGTATATTTTTTGATTGTGATGAATTCATAGTTCGAATTCTCGACCTTTCAAAAACAAACTAAAATAATTACAATTTTACATTAAACCTTACCTTGACAATTTTCCATTAAATAAATTATTTAATAAATAAAATAAAAACATATAAATTGTAAAAGTTGAAACAATTTTTTTTTTCATTCAGGAATTTTTATAAATGAAAATTCTAAACATTGACAAATAAAAGTTTTTTTTTTCAAATAAGTACTCTGATCTTGTAGAAAGTACAAAAAAGCCAAACCGAAAAAAATTGAAACAACTTAATTTACGAACTTTGTTCTAGAGCATTGTGGAACTTTTTTTTTCAACATTTGTTTTTTGTTCGTCTCCCCCGATGAGTTCGAAAAAAAAAATCCCTTCCTACGATTTTTGTGATCACGAACCGCCCACAGTTTCAGATAATGCAGACATTGTTCGGCAAGTTTATTTTTCTCAAGGAGTTGCACAAAAGAGTGGTAAAGTTTGCTGAAGGCACGCCTCTGTCACAGAGCAGCCGCCAGTTACATCGGACGCTCGAGCCGTCCATATTATTTAATACACTCGGGATGCAAATTCATGCAAAATATTGTTGGTCGCGCGCGACCGCGTAAAAGTTGTCGAAAAATAGATGGGAAAACTACGGGTTCGGAAAGTACGCGGCCCCTTATCGCGGTTATGGCAAAATATGCGAGCGAGTATTTTATTGCTTGGCTGTATCCGTAAATCTGGCGTCCCAATTGCAGCATCTTTTCATCGTCTGGTCGTGCAAATAAACATCGATCTTTTGCGTAAACTCGAAATCGCGCCGGGTAATCGCACGTAACGGAACAATTGCGTTATCTCGGCGAGTGTCATTTGTTGTGCTTGATCATAGTTATCGTGTCGTTGATACCGTGGCATTTACGGGAGTACCCCCGCGTCCTCCGAGTTTCCTTTGCGTTGGGATTACTAGTTACCAGATCTCTAACCGCGAATAATGGATGACTGTTCGTTTTTCTCTGCGCGCATCTCCTCAGTATTTGCAAATATTAGATCCAACTCGGATAAAAGCGAATACGTTCTATTGGCGCTCTAACAAATTACTACGTAGTGGGTGTACGTAGCTCTCAAGAGGCCCCAGGCGGAAATTCACGATAGACGCAGGGGGGCGGCACAAACTTCACTCTCCGAGGGTATAAGCTCGTGCTACTGCACTTGAAAGCATGCTCGTGGCTTCGCAAATCAAAAATCACTTCCTGGGGAAAAAAGTTCCACGTATGGTCGAACACAAGTTTGCTCGGTTCAGATTAATTAGACATTAATCATAACAACTGGGAGTTTGTTTGAACGGAAATATCAATGACTTTTGTAAATTCAATCCAATTACTTTGAATTTTTAATTCAATTCCATTTGAATGATATCAATTTTGATTAATTGGATATGATAAAATTGTTCAGTTTTTCGTTTTGTTAGTTTTTGTCAAATTGAACATTCAGAACAGAAGTTGTAAAGGAATTTTAACAGAAAGGTAATTATTAAAATAACGTCAAACAACTTTTCATATATTAATGTACAACATTGCGTAACTTGTTTTCAATGCAATTATTTTTTAATTAAGTTGTATAATTGAATTTGTTCGTTAAACTTTAGTTAAAATGCTGGAAGGATTCAGTTGTTCCAAAGTGAGCATATGGCTGTTCCAACATTATGGTAAAATACACTGCATAAATAAAAACTTTGGTCGTTGAAAATTCCATGCATTATTTATTTCGTTTATTCCACGTGAATATGAGTTTGATTGAAATAATCAAATTGAAACTAATCGTGTGTGAGTAAAGTCGGAGAAGGAAAAAATGTCAACAGTTCACGTTCGTTTTCATTTTCCAAGTTTTATTCGGTTATATTTCAGTAAAAGGATCTGTAAGTTGAGATTTCAAATCGTAATATGTTGTAAAAAAAATTCTGATAAGATGACTGAAAGTTATTAAAGTTTGAGGAGTGCTAATTTTTTCAGGGAGGGGGAAGGGGGTGTTAATTTGTATATAGGGTATATATAAAAATCCCTAGATTAACAAAATAATGATATTAATTTCATTTCCATATCATATAAACAATTTCAGTCGTATTAAAATAAAAATAAAAAATAGGTTATTTTCAATTTTGAATCAGCTGATTATCAGAAACAAAAATCGGTATTTCATTACATTTTCATCCGAGTTGAATTTTTCGCCGGTTTCAATTTCTATAGACTCTTATATATTTTCATGGGAAAACAATAATCGGCTGCGTTAAGCCGAGAAGGTCGAAAGGTTAAGCGTTTGATTTTTCCCCCGGCGTTAAACTGATGTACGAGACATGATTGTTGCGCGAAAAAATGATTATTAACTGCCTCTTCGATAAATGCGTTTACCGGATAATTTATATTTCCATCGAAGTAGGTTTGTGTTATTTGGTTTTGAGGACTGCGAGCCGAGAATGAAAAGTGCCGGAGTGTGCGAAGGTCTCGGGGTTTCCCCATCTGAGTTTTTGATCGTTACTTTTTTGTTGGCCGATTGTTAATGAAAAAAAATATAATGTTTACGACCGAGAGAGAGAGAACTGTTGTGCTAACGACGTGCACAACGTGCGAAAAACGATCCCAACATGAGAAACAACTATATTTATATTTCCATTTCGATGGGATCATTAAAATCAACTATGCTCGCCATAATTCCGGAGACATTATATTTTTTTCGCGGGGGAGACAATAAAAGTCATCTCGACGACGATGAAATTCAAATTGTTCGCTTTATTTGCACTCGCATGCTGAATTTTGTATCAAGTTTGTTGAACTGAGCAGGAAAATTGCTTACCCTGATTTAGGCAAGTATTTAAACAGAGAGATACATGCAAACAAAATAAATTTGTTAGGGGGGTATTATGGAGTTACATCGCGCATTCGCAAACGCAGCGCGTGCACGTACTAAAATATTTATTCAGCATTCAAACTGGAGCGTCGAGATTCTACTTCAAAACCTTCATATGCGCCGTGCAAAGTAATTTGCCTGTTGAAAATAGTGCCCATAAGTGAACATCTTTTTCGAAGCCCCCGCGCTCACCTAATCAACTATTTACTGTCAACTTGGCTCGAAATGCACATCTCTTAGGAGAGGAGGAAAAAAAAATAACGACAACTCGAGGGGAAAGTACTGTTAACGTAATTTAAGGTGAAGTTAAATTGCAGATGAAATGATAATTTCAGAAGGCAGCTCGAGTTCCGGTCGCCGTATATAAGAGCACCTTTTGAAACGTACAGTGAGAATTGTAGCGATACAAGCGCAGCTTAACCGGGAAGTGTAACATTCCGAAAGGTCGGTGTGTCATGCACACGATATTTCCATACGACAACACTGCAGCAGGTAGAAAATGATGATTCTCGGTATGAAAATAAATGTTCCAGTCGGTTCTAACCGAATGGTGAACGTGGTTCTCAGTGTTAACGATAGCCGCGGAATAGAGCACGGACGGAGAAAGGCAAAGGTACCCAGGGGTCAAGAGACACATTGTAGAGCTGCGTTCCATGATTTGACTGTACGAACGCGAATATGGAACATGCGCGAGGTGTGTCAACTGGATCTCACAATACGAGCTGCAATAATTTAACTATCCAGAGTGAATGCAACGGCTCATTTTAATGTACGTGTTCCAATTTTAACATTATTTGTAATCATTCGTGGATACTTTATATCTTGTCACAATATCATTGTGGTGAAAATTATTATACAGGGTGTAACAAAAGTATATAATGTTAATAAATTTATTAATGATATAAAATAATATGAAAAAAATTATAATAAGAATTTATATTACCCCTTCCTACATTTAAAAAGTGGAAACACATTTTTTCATATTTATTAAGTAATAAAATGAAAGAATCTTTTTTTCATTTTTTTAATGTTTACATTTACAACATTTACAATATAAAACAATGAAAAAAATAAGAATTTATTTTAACCCCTCCCATATTAAAAAAGTTGAAATACATTTTTTCAGATTTATTATATTTTTTATAATGAAAATAAAATCTGTTTCCTCTTTTGCAATGTTTTAACTTTTCACCACATCACTCACACTTTCGGAATGGTAGTCAATGTTAGTAGTCATTTTTGGACAATTGCAATTTTTTTTTTTGTTCTGAATTTCATTCTGATTTTCCGCATAGGCTATTTGTCACATTTCAAACCAGAAAATCGCTTCGTCTTAATTAAGGACTTCAGATCGAGCATTCCGAATTCGTTGGAATTGTGACATTTTCATCACGGAGGTTATGTTACTCTACTGTTTTCTCCGTGCATAAAATTAACTGGACTAATTTCGACAGGAAAAAGCAAAGTTGAATTTGCAACTTTGTTGCATCTCATTAAGTATAATTATTTGATTGTTTTAATCTCACATTCATTTTGAAACTCTGATTCATACATTCTACGAAGGTAAAATATTTTTCATATAAATGAAAAAATTTTTTCCTTGTTCCTCCATCGCATACTGTAATAATAACTTTTTCCAATATTACAGCACACATTTTATTTATGATCTGGACGAAATTCAGCAGTGGACTTTGAAGATAATATATATCACGATATATTATACGAACGATTATTTCTATTTCCTGGTAAGACGGAGGTTGCGACTTTGTGAGATTGGCAAAGGTGAATCAACGATGAGAGGCTTAACGTTTCTTTGTACCTGGCAAATCCGGATTTCCGTCAAAAAGAATTAGCGAATAAAAGGCCATTTAGACGTCGCAAAATAATTTCAATGTGGTTTTTCACTTTCAATTTATTTATTTCGCACAATTGAATTTTCATCATCCTAATCTTTAATTGAGTTTGCTAAAAATATCACTGGGAAAGATTATAAGAATATCTTATTTCGAATCCGGCGGAGAAAAAACTGGCATGGTTTTGTAACTGCAATCTACTTACGATGTACACAGTTCGTGAATAAATCCAAGAAGAGACTCACCTGCAAAAAAAAGAAGAAAAACATTGTTAGTAAAATGTTTCGTGAAATGTAAATGGAAATGTAAATTACAATTTGTTGTATTTGCAGATCGTAATTGCGAATATGCAACGTGGAGTTGGGAAATAAAATGTTGCATATTTTGATTACTCCGGTTGCTTTTACTCAGGGAGCACAACTGCAGAGGCAAAATAAATATAATAAGTAAAATATTGAAGGAAAATCAGAAAATAAGTAAAGAGTCGAACGCGAGAAAACGCAAGGAGAAATATTTTGCAAGTAATACTGCAAACATTGGTGGTGGGTTAAATGAACCGACGCAACGAGAGGCGTAAAAGAATGGTAAATAAAGCACGAGACGCCGCGAAAGAGGCAACAGCCAGAGCATATTTGTCGATGTCAAATCAACACAGATTTTGAAATCACGTCTGTGCGTGTGCTCTGTTGACTGTGCCAGTAAGGATTACTTGATTCATAAGCGTGACAAAGAGATTATACGCTTGCTTTCGCTGAAAGACTCTAAATTTGAAGGCGTTTTCAAGACGACACGAAATATTAAATAATGTTACAACTCAAGTAAATACAGAGGCCTTTGTACAAAGGCGCTAAAGGGCGAATATTAAATTTTGTGAATGTATCAAATTATTTTTCGTGTCACAGGACTTTATTTAACATGATTACATTGAAGTTGTCAGGGTATAACCTGGATCTGTTATTAAATAACACTTAACTAATTTGGAATCACTGGATGAGTGAAGAGCTACTATGAAAAATTAGTAAACTGATAAGGGAATCCCCACAGACGAAAATATAAACAATAAAATATAGTTTAAACTATAGTCCCTTATTTTAGCTTTTCATAAATTTTATATATAAACGAATTAAGAACACTCGTTTTTAAAAGAACACAACTAAGTTTTTATTAATGCTCTAAAAAATTACACGTAATTTGATTTTGCTGTCACAACAAGATTGACTGTCAATCATCAAATTTAACAACAACTTGATAATAAAAATATGCCAATATTTTTTATCATTTAGAGACAGAAGATAGTTAGCATAAATTTGGGCCATATTTCACAATCTTTCACAAAAAATAGTGACCAATAGAATCTCTAGTTTCACAGTATTAACATCAGTTTAAAAACATAATTTTATTCCATATTTTAAAGGTTTATAGAATAAAATTTATAAAAAATATTTACATTAACAATAGTCCTTTATGTCGAAAATTAGAATACAGTTCAGTCATATATTTTTGAGCTATATTTTCTTAAAAAAAATTTCTGAAGAAAAAAAGTTGGAGGAAGAAACGTTTGCACCACCCAACTAATTGATGTTTAGCCAAACCGAATCGATATTGACTCACATATCAATTTTAAGTTCACAAAATTGATGTTTGCTTATACCGTATCATGAATCTCCGTTTGAAATGAAAAAAGCAGCTTAAAACCAATTAATCAATGTTAAAGACCTGTTATCAGTTATAAGTAAAGGTTGGCTTAAAAGAAATTAACTATCCCCAAGGTGAACAATTTGTTAACATTGTACCCAGGAGCGGTCGGATTTCGTGACTTCTTTAGTAGCTTCTCCGGCGACGCCCTTCGATTTCTAATCTGCCCGGGCAGCAATGTCGCCCGTAATTAATACAAGTTGTAATCCCACAGCATTCCGGTTTTGCACAGGACAAGATATTAGTTGCGCGGTAGTTGCCAGCAGTCGCCGCGCGACCGTCGAGATAAGATCGGTATTAGGGCATGCCGGCTCTACTATTTCCTGTTTCAGTTAATGGAAATTCAGAACGTACGCTCCCCTAATCTGCGCAATTTTGCCGTTCGAATAGGCTGCTACTTGGCCGCCTACGTAACAGCTTTGTTACCTTTATCGAGCGGCCGGCCTCAAAGACGAATAGAGAATAACGCTCATGAGCGAGCACAATGGCAAAACATAAACGGACCTGTGTACCTCGTATGCAAATCGCGATGAAAAGTGTACGCGGAAACAATCAGCTGGGGGGCATTATAAAAGTGAATGTAACGAAACGTGACTGCGCGTGTCACGAAACTGTTGCCATCAAATTGTAGGCAAATATTTGAACCACGCGCACCCGCCTGTTGTAACTCGTAAACCATCGGCGACAATCTGCTCCCGCTTATTCCAAACTTTTTACCAATGTACAAACGGTTTTCAACTTCTCTCGATGAATGGACAAATGTGTGCGACAACGATCATAACTTTTTTGCAAGAAAATTCATTTCAGATATATATTTTTGATGTATATATATATTTTTTTTATTTTGTATATATTATTGTTTTGATCGAAGGTCAGTTTTTGAATACAAATATTACAATTGAAAGTCGGATCGAATAAGCAGACTTGCGCTCGAGAGATGATGTGTCTATAATTAAATAGCGTCGAGGAGATTTTCGATTTTGATATACTTCGAGTAGCCAAATTGTTCTTCAGATCATAACAAACAATTTGAGTTTATTTGACTTTGATCCCATAAAAATGAAAATGAATAAACTGATTCCTCGTTCAATGCGTAATAAAGATACAACATTCAAATTTATATTATAATAAATAACTGTCTAACCAATAACTGGTATCAGAAGGAATCCAGGCCTTAGACGTCACACATAATTAGCGGGATATAGTTTATACATTAACCCATTGCCGTTGAAGCGTCACCTTTTCATGTTTTTTTGACAGTTCTCTACATGTGTGCGTGGGCAATGGAATTAGGCGATATATTTTCTGTCCCTCAATTAGAGTGAAGCAGACATAGTAGTACGCATCGTCTATTGACTTTCTCATTTTGAGGTTATCTTGACCATTAACAGCAATTGGTTAATTTAGACACGTTACATGACGCCAAATTATTTAAAACACTTATTCGTAATCGGAATGATCCAATTTGTCGATGATCCATGAAATTTTGAAGTGACACCAGCGCCACTATACCAAATAAACTTCATGAAGTTAGCTGAATGCCGAAGTCACTTGTCCACCCCTGATTGACAAGTCCAGACAAGTCAGTCTTGTTTTGACTATGAGAAATCAAACCTCGTGTATATCACGTTAATGAATCATTCTGTTCTATAACGAACGTGCTTCATTGTCCTGATGGCAAATATTTTTCACTTGAATGTGTCCAATTGTTCGAGGGAGGGAGGGGGGGCAAGGGGACACTGTTTGACGTTGTGCGATAGCGGCCACTATTGGCTCAGGGTACAGCATACAGAGCGCATGCATCGGCGAGCGAACATTTTTTCCGAGCTCGTTTGGTGTTTTTCTGCGGACAAGAAACTGCGCCATATCAGGGGCCGCGATCAGTGACAACGGCGATAAACGGACTGAGGCCGCAGCGACAGTGGTGTTGGCGACTGCAGGGGTACGAAAAAAAGCCCAATAGCAAAATAGTATCTCTGTTATGGTCGCAGCACGAACTGTCACTTGTGTTTCCGCGTTTTTCTTGCTCCTTTGCTCAGCACGACTCCTTTATTTTCCATCCAACGGGGATGTTTCCTCGTGTTTGTGCCACGAACTCAACCGTCAGACTTTCTGGTTCGAAAATTTTTGTCCCCGCCGTTGGACATCCCCGGCCAACTTTTTTCCTATGGCTAATCATTCCGGAGTAGAAGAAAGCCGATAGGGTAGGGGAGGGGGGATTGCAAAACTCGTACACAAGCAAACTCGAAGCGTGCGCACGCTATCTGTTGAGAGCGTGGCGCATAATAACATTATAAAAGCTGCGATCGTTAAGACGTATCGGAATATAAAACACTTGTTCTGGCGTTGTTATCGGGAGCCCGCGGAATAGCATCTGGGAAGCACACCGGGACAAGAAGAAGTTGGCAGGAAAAGGAACGCTTTTTCCATGATTCTGATAAGAATATTCCAGTGGGAGCGTGGCGTGCAGTCGTGTGAACTAAATAAATCGAGCATAACCGAGCCGTGGCTGAGGCAGGCTACATTCCATGCGATACCAATCCCGGAGAACCGTAACAGTTTCTCGCTCCTAACGGCGGCCGGTGCCTACACCCGATGCAGAATTTCTGAGGCCCCGGACATCATATATATCGTTGCGCCATCCACCGCTCGGTGTTATCGAGGTAGCCGGAAGGTGAACCCCGAGAGGTGAAGCCCTTGGCTTTGCCTTGGCGACGCAACCGAGATGCCATCTAATTCACTGTTACGGTCGGCACCGTGGCGACAATGACGCTACGAGGACCACGACATCGCAATGGCGTCTGCCTCCATTTAAAACCGCCGCCGGCTACCACTAGCGGTTTCACACCACAAATATCATGGATTGAATATCGAACGAGTATGAATAGCGGTACATGTCAACATGCCCTCGAAAGGGTACATTATCCGTTGCCAAGTTGCTTCCACAATGCATCGCCTTTTCCGAAAAGAACGATGAATAATGTCTGTAACACTCTCCAGACACGGATCCTGAAGAGAATCCAGTCGAGGGCTTCATTTAAATCGTTTAATGTGTCAACGCCTCGGGCGATGTTTCAACGTAAGACGTCTCTTCAATGATACGACCTCACGAATTTGACGTTTTTCTATAAAGTCATGCTTGAGGTTGGGAAAAATATTTTATCATTTTCTCCTTTGTTTCCCACAAGATTCAGATGAGAGTGTCCTGCTTCTGAATGTAATTCGAACGCTAATGAACCGAAAAGTTTACTTTGTTCACGGTCCATTATGCCTCCTGTAACAATGAAAATCATATGTGTTATGAACACGTGGTTAAAAAGTGAAGACGATAAAAAAGGAGGGAGATAGAGGTATAGGTTAATAGGGAGTCATGTTTGCAGTGGTCTTATGCCGGGGAATACATTGGCCGAGTTTCGTCGACACAACTTTGGCTGACTAGGTAGGTATTGTATCGGCGACTTAAGTGGACACAACATTGTTTCGCTAATATTGAACCTCCGTTACATCCCGACGATTAATCAACACGAGTTGGACAGTCTAGTGTTACAACTGAAACGTATTTTGTACCTTGTATATGATTACTATTTCGAAGTTCAAAACCATAAGTGGCATACCGGAATCGAGAAAGTTATAGCTCGTGGCGAGAAATAAATGTTTCAGATGAATTGATTGGCTGCTGTTGTTGAAAAATATTTCTATTGTCATTTTAATTTTTTGCTCTTCATTTTATCGTTGAAGATGGCTGATAAATTTTGAAAAACAATTTTGTACTTGTAACACAATTTTGGCTCTGGGCAAAAGGTGATAGATTCTTATCTTAAAGGTCGAGGGTTCGATTCCTGATGGTGTAATTTTTTTTTTCACTGTGATGGTGAATTCGTTAAGTGTTTTATGCTGTTTTTCATTTAAGTATGTCTTTCAAATGTCATTGGAAATAATATTCGTAATTTATGGCGAGATATGACATCAGAGTAATTGTTTAAGAATTTATATTTCTCGTATTACAATTTCTAATTTTTGGTACGAATTTTGAATAATTAATTTCTTTGTGTTGTTTATAAGAATTTTTTTTCCAAGATCATGTTGACAAAATTACGTGAGACTAGCATAATCGATGGGATTACAAGTTAATTAGCACTTGAAAGTTCGGTCTAGGAGATACGTTTTAAATGTTTAATATAACTGTGAATCATTGATTCGTTCGAACGCCATTCCATTATATTATCCAGTAGTGTTTTGCACGTTTGCAGGACGGTTCAATGAATACTAATTTGCTAAAGTGAAGTATACAAGCCAAAGAGTGAGGAGTGTCGGGGCACCTTCATCATTCGCGACAAAAAATTATGAAAGAAATATTTCCGACGAAAAGAACTATTATTGTCATCTCTCGATTTGTAGATTAAACTTTGATTCAGTCGGGAAGATAAATTTTCAAACAAGTGCATCGTCTTTGTGACGTGGAAAGAAAAAAAAAGTAATCTGAAATTGAAAATTTTTCTGTCAAATAAAAGCTGAACAGATGCAGATGTAAAATATTTTCTAACAAAAATGAAAAGAAAAGTGAGTGAGAAAAACATGAAGAATAATAAATGGAGAGGAATAAATGGAAATAATATATAGCAATTGGAGCTATATTTTAATGGAAAATTTTATCTGGTTGTGACCTAGAGTGATCGGGGAACAACCACTGGAGTGAATTTGATAGGCAGGAAAAGTAGTAAGGTTACCGAACAAGATGAATGGTTACAAAGTATGGTGTGGCACAGGACTGTGCATGTGGTAGATAACTACTGGCGGGATGAATGATTAAAGCATACGCACGTACGCGCATTAAACAGCGTAGCTTCACTGCAATCTAACACGTTCGATTGATTTACACAAGAAGTGATTCCGAAGCGTAGACAATTAATTGTTTGTGAAATGTCTCTCTTTTGCAAAATGTACCGTCCCGGACAACCGTTACCAATTATATCATATAAATTTATTCAAAAATGCCTCAGGATCAGTCTTGCAAAGATGGTGTCAAATTATCCAGAAGACCTCAGAACCGGAAATGATCGAGAAAAAATTAGATTAAATTGGATTACAAAATAATCTTCTTCATATGATAATAAAAACATTTTTTGCCTTTGCAGCTACTGTTTCTATTCAAGTTTATTTTTCAATCAATTTCAAATAAAGATATACATGTTATATATTGTTAGAATTCGTATAAAGAATGACATCAAATTATTTGTATAATTATGAAAAAAAATTAATACAATAAAATTTTTGATGTTTTTAAAACTACATAAGTTTTGAATATAAAAAATAGTTGAATGAAGTCTTTGTAGATAGTTTGTTAATTTTTTTTTTTGGCAAGCAAAAGTGTACAACAAAAAGGAGAAATGAAAGTAGCTGGTTTCTGGGAAGGATTCAGATGAAAGTCAAAGAAAGAATGGTAGATGATGTTCATTTGATTTTTGATGCATGAAGAGGACGTCTCTCTGGTCTGATAGGGAGGATGGAAAAAAATAAGTGGGAAAGTTTAATAGATCTTAATAATTCTCAGGGCAAGAATTTTCGCCTCGGAGATTTATAAAAAAAAGAAGGTAAAGGGTGGCACTAAAAAATGATACTGCCTCTGAGACATAGCGGGGAACTTTTTAATATCAAATGATTTATGCAAAAAGTGCGAGCAATTCTCCAGCGGAGCATTTGTTAAACGCACGGACAATGTTTCAAACGTTAACAACATTCAATGATACAACGCTGCGAATGGTGCTGTGCCATTGCTAAGGCATATACTTATTTCTTGTTGCTGTGCAACGACGACGCCGGCAGCGGTATGGCATACAATGAGAATATCATCTTAGAATAACTCGTGATGTTGCAATATCGAATAATATACAACTATATCTTCGACGTGTACTTCCTGAAGAGTACAATGAGATGAAATAATTCGAGAAATACTGACGTTCAATTCAGGTAGCTCATGCACCAGAGATTCGATTATAATAACGGGTCTTTCAGTTTGCGAGGTAGACATAGTGCACTTAATATGATTGCTAACGAAAACAGAGCATGTCTTAATCATGGCACAGTCTCGCACTCCGGCCCCGGTTCAGAACCTAGGATATATCTGATGGCCATCTGACATTTATCTTCTAACGCTTTGGCTCTCGTTTGAATAATTAACTAACTCAGCTCGACACAGTTCGAGGCGCAACTATATAGCCGGCGTATAAATTAGATCGGGGCTTTCTGAATAATTATTCCGCGAGTGTTTAAAAATAAATATTCAATTATGCACCGTCTCATTTCCATGCCACCAATCTGTTTTTCTCAAGTTCACAGGGATTACCTTGTTTTCCACAACCAAAAATCTTTTTTGGTTTTGTTTATGAATTTCAATAATAATAATAATTATTATTATTATTATTGAACAATCACGCCTCTGGTAAACCAGTTTGGCTGGATACAAAAGCGATTTCAGTCGGTTAAAAGATAAAGTACATAGAAAGTAAGAAAAAAAAAAAACAAGAAAATTTAAGAAAGTATAAGAAATTACAAATACAGGACGAAATTTGAAGATGAAACAGTCAGTTGTTGTAATGAAAGATGAATAGATCGGTTGACATTGACGTTAGAATTTTGAATCTACATTTTTGATATTACTATATAACATATAGAAACTCTTAATAATAAATATCCCAGATAAATATGTAGCAAAATTTTATAGAATTACGGTCCATAAAATTAAATTCGATCGAAATTACATTAAATGATTCCGTTCTGAAAAACGTGGTGACCGATTTTCTGTCACAAAATATATTCAAATAACATAACCCCCCTCTTTCTCTCGTATAAAATATTTTGTAAAAAACATCAATTTTGCAGATTATTAAAAAAAAAATATTATGAACCAAACATGAAAAAATAAAAATTCGTACCAATGTCAACCAATTGTAAAATCATAAAAAATATGATTACACAACATATTTCCGCTCCCTTACAATGCAAAAATGAATGCTATTCAGTATTACCCCCACCCTTTTCTATGTGACCGACAGAGTTATAGAAATTCGCACAGATCGAAACATCATTTAATAAATAATACAATCGCCGCAATCACAACAGTTAAAGTCACCGAGATAATGGACCTGTCAGCGTGACTGATTTATCTACACGCGTGGAACCGTTAGTTAAACCTCTCTTTGAGTAGGTTTTAATTCTAAATTAGGTTAACAATACCCCGCCTCTTTGCCAACAAGTTTTCGCAAATGTCGCAGCTGACCTTCTCGCCAGGCCGCAGCTTCCTCGAAGCTGATTACAATCTGTGAATTCTAATCAGATTATAGGTGTACCCACTGAGGTGATTCAGACATGATAAACTGTTGTGAAGCTTGTCAGTAAACAGAGGAAAGATTTCGGGCCCGAAGAATTGCCGGATGATTCATCGCGCCTTATAAGCCTCGGTTGATTCATGATCAAACCGGCCGGTCTATCGACACTATTTCATATCGTTAGCCGATATTAAAAAAGCCCGCCCGGTATCGCCCCGATCGCAATGATTCTTATTACATTGTGAAACTTGGTCGCTTGTCGGCTTCGATTCCTAAGTTGTTCCTGTTTCGCGCGTATTCCAACCGTTTGATTTGCACGTCAGGACGGGATCTTGTGCAGGGTCTCGTTAACTGGTCCATGCAGATGTAGAGGATAGGACGGGCTGGTTAATACCATTGGTTCGTCACCCTCGCTCATAGCACGAATTAACGGACATGACAGGCGCTATCCTCCAGGGATCTAGATTACAGAATGTAACACACCCACGCCGACAGCGTTATTTACCGACCGTAACTGTGTTGGCTTTATTCGGACGATCCTGCAGGTGATTTCGCTCGCTCATAATTTGACATTTGTCAACTCACCTGGATATACTTTATCCAATTGTTGACTCGCCAACGATAGTCAACGAATCCCCCGTGGATGAAATTCAGAAACACTGCACTTCATTAGGAAGTGTCATTTAAGTTGGGTGGGAAAATTTGAACTGGGAGGTGTGTGTGTGTGTATATATATACTAATAATTATCAGATTGAATAACATTGTAAAGTTAAATAAAAATTACTTTGTAGGGTACTTTGTAGGGTTACTTTGTGAATAAAGGGTAACTTTGTGCAACATTCATTTTTTCATAATTTATTAAATTGGGAGGAGCAAAAATGCTTCGAACTGAATTTTTTTTGTTCCCCATACAATTATTTAGTTATTGAATAAGCGCGTATTTCAATATTGAAAATATCAAATTATTAAATTAAAACATAAAATAAAATATGTAAGTCAATCAATTTTCCAATTTCAATTTTTCATTCGTGTTTTGATTATCTTAATTTTCGTAAAATTGTTAATTTTCGTTTAATGTTTTTTTTTCAATTTTAACATTTTAAAATTATTGAAAATGACTTAAAATAATCATTATTGAGCAAAATCAATCTATACATCAAATCTTGGTTTTATTTTTTTTCTTGTTTTATTTATTGTTTATACACATTAAATATAGTTAGATCAAACTATACAGTAGGGAAATTTTTTCTTGAATGTCCACCATATAATTTCAATTTGTTTATTTTAAATGTGTTGTTTGTTTACAGTTCTATGTTTTTCTGTGTTTTCATTTCTATCATCTTTTTGTTTCTATTTGATATATTTGAAAATGTTCATACTTTATTTTTCACTTATTCTTCACTTTCTTTCGTTTTTAAATTTAAGTTTATAATGTAGGGGGGGGGGATATAAAGAGGAAAGGTTATATTTTTTAAGAACGCCAAATCCATTTTTGTGTTCAATGTTTTATTTGTTTTCATAAAGCCGATTCAAACGTGATTAAAATTTCTTCGAAAATTAAATTACAATTTTATACAAAAAAAATCCTCTATTACAGGATTCGAACTCTGAAACTCAGAGGATATATCTTTCTCGTATATCTCCACTCCATAAAATAATTTCATACTCCAATTTCTTCAATATATATGCATACACACATACAAACTTGATATTGAACAGAAGGTTCAGGTAGAGAAGATTGATCAACACGGTTCGTCTTGTTCAAAAGTTCACAGTTTGACAATTCGGCACGGGTTTCATCGTAACTACCGTACAACGAAAGTTAAATTCCGTTAGCACTTGAGATCCCCCATACGGTCGATCCCAAAAATTTAAACAACACTCAATTACTCGTTTCCAATATACGCAATTCCAATTGTCGTTTTTCGTACGCCAAACGCTGTGAGTGGCCCATTAAAAAACGACCGTTCGAAATATGATTCAGCGTATATTCATCACGGGTGTACATAATACTTGTGATGTATCGGCGTGACTTATGCCGAGTAATTTGCGCTTTTATGTCGCCGGTATGGCCGCACCGTGGCAAACTCTCGCTGATACATTTACGCAATGAATTACGACGGCAATACATTTTTATGGCGCGGCGTTTACCAGATAATGATCGCCTGCTTTTATTGATAGCGGTGTAAACTTTATACCCGCCCTCCTTCCATAACATGTCCTTCGAAAATCGCGCGAAAGCAATTGCAGCCTCATTTTGATCGGTCGTAAATTGTCCGACGAAAAGCCATGACAGGGCAAACTTTCAATGATACAAATTCTTCGTCAAAACTATACCCCTGTCAATAAACTCGGGAACCAAGAAATGACAAAGTTACGAAGTTGCAGTTGATGAATCTAAGCAAGTCGAAGGAAATTCAATCAATCGAAACTCCTACGATGATTGTTTTATCTCATTTCGTATATTACATGGTTGTCGAGTCGGGTGGAGGGGGGGAAATAACAACCGACCGAAGTTTCGGTCGGAGTGTCACTGGCGCGGATGCAGGTTCACGTTAACTGTCAGCGGGTGCTGTCTGACAAACGAAAACAATGACTGAGAGGTCTTTGTCGTGGGCGAGTTTACCAAGCGATATGCCAGTCGAGAAGTTTCATAACAATCGCGCGAGAATGCGCGGAACATTCGCGGAAAGCGAAATGTAATTCGCGGCCAGGTGTGGATCGCTTAAATGCATTCCAAGTAATTGAAGCCACTGCGTGGAAATAGTTTCGCGCCACACACAACGTAGTATCTGCAACAAACACAACGCAATATCTGTCTCGCAGGCAAGAAAAGTCGCTGCAATTTCGCGCGTCCGCTTTTCGTTGATATCTTTGACTATACGATCTCTGGCGCGCGGGGTAACAAAAAATTTGCACACTAAATGTGCCCGTATTTTTGCCACCAACAAAGCGCGAGCTTTTATGATGCGCAGTTAAGATAATTTGTAGTCGTGAGCTAGAGAGAGAGACTCTCTCTTCGAGGGAGAAAAATTGTCAACCTTCGGATGAATCAGTAAAAATAAATTACAGCTGAGAATGAGTACTTTAAGGTTATGTTGTGATGGCGAGTTTGGTTTATAACTGACGGCGAAGGTCTGTCTTCATATGAACGTTTTTAAAATTACGTTTTGAGGTTATGTGTGAGGTCTGCCGACATTTGTTGATGTTATTCTAAAAAAAAATTGACGAATGTTTACATTGGCGGTGCTACTCTAACATATATCTGTTCACATAGAAAAGTGGAAAAATATGAAAGTAATTATCTTGAAAAGAGAACGATGGGAAATTCTGAAAATATCACATAATCAAAAAAATAAAACATATAAAAATATATTTTGAAAATATTTAAGAAATATATAAGCAATGACACAATTTTTTGAATTTTCTAATTCTTGAAAAACCAAAAATTTTTTTTACATAAACAGTGGTTATCAGGGATATTTTCAGCAATATTGATAATACGTATGAGATATATTTTTCAGATTTCATTATATAAAATTAAAAAATACTAAAATATTGTAAAATCGGTAACACCAGGTTACCACAATACCTCAAGTTTTAAAAAATAGAGTTCAGAATAATTTGTGAACTTTTTTCAAAAAAAAAAAAAAAAAAATTGTTCGCTGGGATTGACTTTGATTTTTTGATTTTTTTATAACTTGGTGTAAAATTTACGCGTATCAACAGTTGCAACTCACGAACGAGGCGAATGAAAAATTACTTCTGCTCATTATTTAGAATTAATGTTATATCTTTAGAATGTATAATTTTCTGTAACGTATCAAAATTAATGTAATCCATGCAATTAATAAAATAGTCAGTTATTAACTTCATTACAACATGAATGTATTAATGCAAAAATGTACGCTTCATATCTGCACGTAATCAAGCTAACCACTGAGATTAACATATGAGCTAACAACCATTGACATTACATACAAAAATGTTACTTATTGTCACAGCTTTATACGAAATTATGCTAATTTATTGTCCTGGTACTCTTTTATTCCAATAATTATTTCAACATTTATTCTTATTTTTTTTACGCTATTTCTAGATGAACAAAATTTTATTTCAAAATATATATATTACTTTTTATAAAATATATACTTTTTATATTTAAAATATATTTGTATATATTCTACATATAAGTCATTTACAAATATTTCATGAAGCGACAATAATCATATAAATAAAAAATAATAAAAATATCATTGGAATATTTGAATTTATATATGAGAAATATAAAATTGAATCATATCTATCTACACATATATTTTTTTCTTGTGGATTTCTATAATGCATGTTACATTTTACAAAAAATTAAATGTGTTCAAAAATATATTCCCTACTGAAATTACGAGGTCACTAAATTACAGCCAAGTGACCTGCGAATGCGATTTTTTTCCACAATACATAATGAAATTTTCAAAAATAGATAAATAAATACGATTCACTATCCGTCGTTCAATTAAACTATAATTGCATTTTGAAAACAACATATCCGGTCCACCGAGTAAACACAATGTTGAACGAAAAAATCGAATCTAATAAACAGCCGGAAATTGAATTAAAAGATTGCCAAAAAATTGTAAAATTACAACCCGGTGATTGTGAGGGGATCAACAGGAACTCATGTATCTCTAGTTAGTCAGTTCTAAGGTGCGGTAGTTATTGATTGGATAAGGACACTGGAGTATAGCACTTGAAGAAAAGAAATTGGTGATTAACACTCGAGCAATACACCTGCAGCAGGTTATATTCGCACAGAACCCGTGAACGCTCTGTGTAAATGTGCGTGCGAACGATCATGAGCAAAAGTTAACATGAACATATAACGATGCTAGAATAATTGTCGAGGAAGTATTCATGCGAGTTACTAGGGCCTTGCTTGCACCGGATAAAGCTTCGCTGGTGTTCAGGTACATGTCCGGATAACAAACTCCGATGGGCGAAATGTACCGATGATCGTGTCCCATTAGGTGGGTAAAAGATGTTGAAGTCACCATTAAAAACAGGATGGGAGTCTCAGCTGACTGACGGCAAAAAATAATAGAGTTGTTGTGGGGTGCAGACCGAGCACCATGATCGCTGAGATCAAGTCTTCATCAGCTTTGTGACCCTCGGTCATAAATTAAATTAGATGCCAGCCAATTTTTGTAACTTTTTTCAATCGGGCAAAAAAACTTGTTATGAAGACAGAAGAAGGAGTTGAAACCAATTGATGGAAAAACCTGACTTTTGTCCAAGCCGCTGATTTATCAATAGAAATCAAGAAATCACAAAAGGTCTTGTTGGAGAAAATCCTGTTTTCCTTTTCCTTCAAGACTCTTGACATTGGCTGGGGGGGATAAAAAAAGATTTGTCGAATAACTTACGCTGAGTAGCATATTGGGAATGGAATTCAATTTCTCGTGTGAAAGGAAAATTATAATTGCTCTGTAGTTGTTTGAAAAATACTGCGAAAATTGTTATTTTTGTTTAACTGGTTTGGCAACGTCGCGTTCCCTGCAAAACCAAAAATTATCTCTAGTCTCAAGTGAGGAAAAATACAATTTAGTGATATTTTATGGGTTACTGATGAAAGCATCTATCGAATTTGATGTCAGATGAATGCTCATCCGTTGTAGAGTAATTTGAGATATAAAATATAATTATTGATCGTAAAACGCGATCAAAGTTAGTGATCGTGCTTCTTTGACAATAATTCTAACCTACGAAAATCACATATGAAAATTACTGTTACTAATTTACGATCGTATTTCACAATCAATCTCTACATTTTACGGTTTCAAATATTCTTCAAGATTGAGAAAATCAGCTGAATAGTCTTTAACATACTTACGTGTGTTTATATTTGAGAAAATTTCACAAATTAACAAAAATGTAGCAATGTCGATAATGTAGTATGCTTTGCATTGTATTTATTTAAATGGCACCTCTGATGTGCACCAGATGGCTGATTTCTGCATGAGTTGGTATTGCAATAAAGAATAATACAGGTAAGTAAATTAAGAGAGAGTAAATAATTAACTGAATAAAAATAAAAAATATATAAATAAGTGTAAATAAATGTATGTGACTAGTGTGACGTATGTATATACTGAGACTATTTTTAGAAGTGTGAACAGCGACTCATGAGAAAGACTGTCAAATGCACGGCTAATTAACTCGACGATTAGTTTCACACTGTTGCCTGAAAAAAAATCAAAGAGTTTTTCCTGAAGAAGCAGAGTGAAAAAGCACGACATATCTCACGAGGGAGAGAATTCCAGAACACTGTGGCTGATACCATAACAGACTTGTAAAACAGATTGCCAAACTCTGTGAATACAAATAAGTGAATATTCTCATACAATAAGTCCAAAGTCAACTACTTATTGCAAAAAGTGAAAAATGTAACTTATTTTGAGTGAATATTACAATAGAATTTTAAGTTTTTTGATAAATTTTCAATCTCGATACGGTTTCCAGATGTACTACCAAGGTTTGGCGGAGTTCTGGTTGCAAACGTGATTTATTGTCGGTCCTTCGATGCGGCAAAGTGGGCGCGACACAATTTTTCAGAAGCAAAAATACTGGTTTTCGGCATTCGCAAAATAGCGTGGGCGGAGCCTCAGTCGAGGAGTTATGTTGAAAATAACAATTAGGGTTAGGCGAGAATTTAGTACTGGAATGTGTCATTTATCAAAGTACCGTGGCGGAATGACGCTAAAATCAGCTTCCACGTTGATTCTTAGATACTTAGATAAGAAAACTATACGTATAAAGTTGCGTGTCACAGTGTAAACACTACTTTCTAAATATTCTATTTACTCCGTGCATAAAACTGTCTCATTGATCATTTTATAAATTGTTCCTCCGGGTGGTAACTGGGATAAGTTGTGTAGAACGGTATGCAGTAGCGCAATCATAATTTTTAACAATTATTTACAACGGCCATATAATGTTCTCACAAATACGGCTCAATGGTCTTCAATTGAATTTTGAATCTGGTGATATTTGTAATGTTCCATTGCAAGTGGATATAAATTCACTGGGTAAAATTAATTGATTGATACGTTTCATGTTTCAACAAAATTATCATATTATTATAGACATAATCACCATTATTAGAGACACTGCGAAATTCAACATTCGTTTAATAAATGTTTAATGTGGATATTGTTAATTCCATTTTGCAAGCCGTCTGATTAACGTGCATAAACATACGAAATTGTTTCAAATAATGAGCACGGTAGATAACACGAATTTTTTCAAATAACAAAACTCGTATGGGTCGTATATTTTAGTGCAAAGTCACAGATGTAAAGTGAGATTACATTTAACTACTAGAATCTATCTCACATCATGGGGCAATACATTACGTTAGTCGCGATATGAGATTTTCTTCTCAACACAAGTTTCAAGCACTCAGAGAAATATATTTCTTACTGGCCAAAATACTGGAGTTCTACAAAAAAAGAAACAAGGTTCCCAGAGGAACAAAAATATACGTGTAAATATATTTTGATTTTGTATTTTTCATATCAATATGATATATTTTTCCAGTAAAATTTATTTTGCAAAAATTTTATTAAAGTTTATTCTGGACTAGAACCCTTCCTCTACTTTTTACTAGAATCCTTCCCCCCCTTTCCTATTTATTTTATATTTTTCATTTATATATGTTCATTACTGCTTTATAAATGATTTATAAATAAATTATATGTAAAATATATACTGATATTTATTTTAAATATAAAAAATAAATGTAAAATATATTTTTGTTTTTATATGGGTTATGGCAATGATATTTTTACAATTTCACTATTTCATCTTTTGGCTTTCATTTTTGTATTATCGAATTTGGAATCATTTTTATTTTCATTCGGAAATGTAATTAATGAAATTTGTGACATATTTTCTCAATGATATGAATTTCAATTTTGTCATAAAATCGTTTGTGGATTTTAACAAATTTAATTCTGTATGTTTTTTGTTGCATAAAAATTACACAGGATATCATGACATCAAACGTGATGTCACGACGTTAATAAAGTACCGACAGTTTGATACCTATAAACGTCAAAAGTAAATGAGGATCATCCGCCGACAAATAAAGGGACCAAATCAAATTATAAAACTTCGATCGGCGAGCTGTAAAATCTCCATATTTATAGTCAGAGTAAAGTACATGGCATCGATCGATCCATTTACTCGCAGCGATAGTAAAATTCGTATTTCTGCATTCCTCACTCTCTAATGCAACTGTGCAACAATTTCGTGGAATTTTTGCTTAGTCAATTTTTTTATACTATTGAAAGAATCTTCACTATTGACTTTTTACCACGGTCATAGAGAAAGTGGACCGAGTAGCTCAATATCAGGTCTGCAGTAAAAAAAAGAAAAAAAGTACAAAAGAAAAACCAACTTGATATTCCAGAACCGAACGACATGGAAGAACTGTGATACGTTAAATTAGAACAGTGATGAATAAATCGAAAAATAATGGACAGTAATGAAAATTCCGGATGATGACAATTTTTTGTTTAGTCCCGTTTTTAGTACAAACTAATCAACCAATTGAATGAAAAATTGATTCGAGTCCATGCTGATTCAAAGTGTCATTCAAATGAATTGATTTTGTTGTTGTTCGTCAACAATTTGTGTTTCTACATTGATTAATTTACGTCGACCCGTCGAATGCGCGTGCATTGTTTTGACGCGGAGGCGTTTATGCAATCATGATAAAACTGAGTATTAAATTCAAGCCAGACCGGAACACTGGCTCGGCAGATGTTGTGTTGCATGCATCAGCTGTCAAACGAAACGCAAACCAAACGAATTCTGATTCGATTATAATATTTAAATTCGATTTGCACCGGCTGAAACAAAGTGACCGGGTTACAATCAGGGAATGAAGTGTGATCATGAAGCAAGTGATGATTTACGTCCAGCTGTTTGTTCTATTTGATTTACATTAGAATAATATTTGCTTCTTTTAGACATCTTTATTGGCAAATATTTTCATTTGTAAAAAGCATCCGGAATTAGAAAAGTAATTACAAATAGATTTTTATTTATTCTAATCTATTTTACGTGGAAAATAATATATTTCAGAATATATTTTCGATATATTTTCTGTATTTATGATATATTTATATATTTTTTACATTCGTATGATAAATATTTTCTATATTTTCAAAATTGGTGGCGCTGTGAGTATGATAAACACTTTCTTTTAAGACCTCCTCTTTTTATACTATTTTTGACTTGATTTAGTCTCTTGCTACATGCATCCTCGCATGCATTGTTAGTGCAAACCTTTCAATTTGCACTGGACATGTTATCTCTCTCGTGTGTCCTGAAACGCGGAGAATATCTGCCATTTATTCAGAGCTACTGAAACATAACCCCCAAACTCCAAGCTACAAAACCAAGACTTCTTCTGCATTTGTCGTCGCCCTTGGGCGGTTTTTGTTTCAGATAGCTCAAGCCAGAAATGAGCACATCGTTTACTTCTCATCCGATGTGTTCAAATCATAAGCTGAAATCAAACTACTGTAACATCTAGTTGCTGCAAAGGCCTGAGGAACGGGGCACCCAACACCTGTCATCACAGCCCTGCGATTTCTCCGGGCCGCTTCTATGCTTGCTGCGCTCCTGCCTAAGCTTTGCCTCTCGCTTGGATGCATGGCGCGGACTCTCTCGCACGCTTCTGGTAGTGATTTGGATGATTGATTGCGGAACTCTTGATCACAACTTTGTGCTGTTTCTTTCTTAGACTGCACAATTTTTATTATACATCTCTCTCTTCTGGTGACATATTTTATACAACTTCATGCACATAACCGATGCGAACTTCAGCTCATCGACTTTCTGTTTTGATTTATTTTTCACATAATTGACGCACACTTTTAATTCTTTTTTACTGGTTATTTATTTATTATCTACGGTGCGTATCATTTGTTATTATGTTTTGACTTATTTTGTCTCGATTTTTACAATTTTATAATAATTCAGCTGAAATGCTTTTCATGTTTTGATACTTGCTGAAATCAAACGTCAACCGTCCATGTTAATATTTGATATTTATTCTTGTGTGTAATATGTGAGAATGCTTGAATGTGTGGGATCACTGTACTTTTTATTGAAATACTTCTATTTATAAATTCAACGTGCAATGAATCGTGGCTAGACATTTACAGGTGGACGTTTCGATTGATATTGCCAGATCACACTTGACTCTATATTGCATGCTTATTTTACTTGACCTTGATCTCAATGTATATGAAATTCTTGCTTTTGCCTTGTGTGAACTGAGTGCTAGCTAAACCTCTGATGCTTGTAGCTTTTGCCCTGCTGTTGCCTTGGGTTGTGCTGGCGGGCGTGCTTGGTCGGGTTTGCTTCGTCGGGAGGCCTTCTTGGGAGCATGAGCAATAGATGCTACGCATGTAAAGCTGCTTTGCTACGAGGTATCATCTGTGAAAATTGTGGTGAGATTTTTCATCAGGGCTGTGCTCAATTCAAGTCGATACGCATCAAGAAGAAGTGCATGAAGTGTTGTAAATATTGCCAGCAATCTCGAAACAGCCAACTCCAAAACCCATCAACTAAATTGTCATCAAAATCGAGAACTATGCCTAGACAGATTAAAAACAGCAGTGTATCTCCTGTCGATCTGGCGACTGCCGATATGGAGGCCACGCCTCCTTATGATCCTGCGGTCATGATGAAACTGTTGCTTGAAGTCAACTCTAAGGTTGACGTGCTACCCCAGTGTCTTGCTTCGGTAGCTAATATCGAGACTAAAATAAATGAGGCAATTGAAAACACCAAACAGAACACTATCCAAATAAGCTCTCTACATGACACATGCAACGACCTGAGACAACGTGTCTCAAACAACGAAGAGATCATCGCAAAACTAAGCTCGCTGGCTCACTCCAATATCCCATCGTCGCTAGCTGCTCCTTCACGTCCTGACTGGAGTCGTGAACTTGTTGTTACGGGACTGAATGAAGAGGCCGTGAAAACGCCATCTCAACTCGTGCGTAACTTAGCTGCCGTATTGGGAGTGACATACCACGAAAATCTGATTGATGATTTGAAAGTTCTGCCAGTTGTGCGTGGCAAGGACAGAGTTCTCTCAATGGTATTTTTGACTAAAGTCTATCGGAATGAATGGCTCAAGGCCAAGAGAGCCAAAAGAGATGTTGATCTTTCTGATGTCCTGGAAGGCGCCGAAAAAAGGAAGATCTTTATCAATGAACGATCTACAGCTGTCGAACGAAAAACCCTCCAAGAGGCGAGGAAATATGCTACTGCTCATAATTTTGAATACTGCTGGATGCGTTCGGGAGTGGTCTATATGAAAAAGGACGAAAAATCTACAGTGAAAAAATACCCGATAGACTTCCCTGATGCAGGTGACGTAGAATTACCCGATCTTCAATCTATTTCTAAACAGGTTAAACCTCAAGCCCCCGATAACACTTCTAATCCTTTTTCTAGATCAAATTCTACGGTCAGATCCGATGGAGTCCTGATTGATGAGCTTCTACTTCCAAGCCTTACTATTGGCTACTTTAATGCTCAATCCATTGCTAATCTTGCTCACCATCAAGAACTCACATCCCTGATTGAACACTCGTCGTATCACATTCTAGCTGTAACAGAAACCTGGTTAAATGAAACTATTCCCGATAATAAAGTATTTTTGAATAATTATAGCATTCTGAGACATGATAGACTTGGCAGAAGAGGCGGCGGTGTATGCCTGTACATCCACAGCTCCATTCGCTCTTATCGCATAATAGAAACATCTCAGCAAACCGAGGATCCTCACACAGAATATATGATTATTGATATCTACATTGCTGGCAACAGTATTATGCTTGCGATTGTTTATCGCCCCCCCTTAGCACCCCTCCCTGCCACGTTTATTGAAGCTTTTGATCGTATCGCTCCTACTAGATCTCATTTTGTTATACTTGGAGATTTTAACTGTGATATGTTGCTCAACACAACAGGTTCTCGATACATGAAAGACTTCATTCAATCTAGGGCCATTTTCTGTCCAAATATCCAACCAACTCATCATACGGCAACCTCTCACACGCTCTTGGATCTTTGTCTTGTTGATGCTGAATCGAGAATTGTCTCATTTGAACAGTCGGGACACCCATTTTTATCAAGTCATGAACTGCTGACACTGGTTTATCGGCTTCCAGTATCTTTATCCAATGCTTGCTCTGTCAAATACAGGAATTTCAAAAAGCTTGATGTCAACAGAGTTTCCATCTTACTTGAGCAACACCTTTTACTGCATCCTATCAATTACGACAACATTCAAGACTCTGTATGTGCTCTGAGTGACCTGATACTGAAAGTGATAGATGAATGTGCCCCTTTGGTAAGCTTTATACCTAGGAATGCTCCCTCGCCCTGGATGTCACCGGAACTAAAACTGGAAATAGACTATCGAAACAAACTACGTAACTATTTCCGTCAATTTGGATCAGCTTACTATTTACAACTGCTGAAAAACCAAACCAACAGGGTCAACTCTGAGATAACTGTTGCTAAGTCAACGTTCCTTAAAGGTAAATTACAGAGCCTACAACGGCAGAGAAACTCTAAAAACCTATGGAAAGTTGAGAATACTATGGAAAAAAATGAGAAAGTTGGGAGTTGTAGATAGTGGCAATCAAAATCGTGAACTGGTTGTCTCTGCAGATGAGATAAACAAGTTCTTCCTCGACTCCATCAAACAGATTGAAGACTCGTTCCCTCCAATTGTTTTGCCGGCTCCTCATCCGAATCCTCCCCTTGCACTCTTTGAATTTTTGCCCACAACAACTGGAAATGTTATGCAGATCTTGAAACGCATGACAACTAAATCGTGTGGTCCTGATGGTATCCCTGCATTTTATTATACACTGACAGCTCAGGTCCTTTTACCTCATCTTGTCCTGATCATCAATCATTCCATGCAAAACCACATCTTTCCGTCCTCATGGAAATCTGCTGTCATTAAGCCTATCCCCAAGATCTCCAAACCTTCTGAACCATGTCACTATCGCCCAATATCCTTGCTTTGCTCATTGTCAAAAGTTCTTGAGACTGTTGTCTATGAACAACTTGTTGCATACCTCATGGCTAATGATAGACTTGACAATCGTCAGTCTGGTTTTCGCAGGTATCACTCGACTCAAACTGTCCTGCTACGACTCCTTGACGACGTTAGAGCCGCCATTGACAACAAAGAGATAACAGTTTTAGTACTATTTGACTTTACCAAAGCATTCGACTTGGTCAATCATGATCTCATGCTCTGCAAACTACGTGATGTCGGATGTTCGGAAAATGTGATTTACTGGTTTCGTGACTACCTTGATGGCCGAAGACAGGCAGTTATGGATGCAAACGAGGTGATCTCGGATTGGATGCTGGTACCAGCTGGAGTACCACAAGGCTCCGTCTTAGGGCCTCTTCTCTTCTCGATCTTTATCAATGATATTGCTTCTGCAATTTCTCATTGCAAATACCTCCTGTATGCAGATGATCTTCAGATCTACCGCCATGGTCCAGCAGCTAATCTTGAAGAGCTTCTTGGCGAGGTCCAGCATGATATCACAAACATCAATGAGTGGGCAACTGACAATCACTTATTGATCAATCCTGGAAAGACGAAGATTATGTTATTGGGATCGCATCGCATGATCCGTGATATTGATCTTTCTCTGCTTCCGGAGATGAAACTGGGTGACATGGTGATTCCTTTTGTCTCTCAAGCTAAAAACCTTGGTGTCACTCTCGACTCTACTTTGTCGTGGCATGCACAGGTCAACTCCATCACTCGTAAGGTATGGCTTACTCTTCGCCAAATCAAGAACAGCCATGCTGTCCTTGCACCCGACCTGCGTCAACAATTGGTTCAGGCGCTTATAATTCCACATTTCGACTATTGCTGCCTGACTCTTACTAACATCTCGAATAGGCTCAACCAGAAACTCCAAGTTACTCTGAACTCATGTGTTCGCTTCATCTTTCGAGTAAATAGAATGACATCAATAACACCTTTGCTGAATTCTCTTAACTGGTTGCGTATCGATAATAGGCGTATGTATTTCCTAGGCACCCTCGTCTTTAATCTACTTATGTTTGAAACTCCTCGCTATCTATCGGATGACCTTATTATTAGGTCCTCTGTCATCAATAGACTTATCAGACAAACACACTTGCAGCTCATGGTACCTTTCTACTCGACCACAGCATTTGAGCACTCTTTTATTGTCAGTGCAACCAAACTCTGGAATGGTCTCCCTGAACCTCTGAGGAGAATATCTTTGGTTGATGTTTTTAAGATCGAGCTCTATTCCTTCCTCATGAACTCCCAGATTGACCTTCCGAACCGGTAGATTCCGGTCTGTCTGGCCCGCTGGGTGCTTCCTGGGCTCGGTTGTGATGGGCTCCATGTGTCTGAGGTTTTTGTGCCACAGTTTCTCTTCCTTTCAATGATAATTTGATGATGATTTGATATTGATGTTGTTCACCTTATTGATCTGTCTGGTCACGGTTCTGTACTGTTATTGCTTTTGAGAGAGTATTGTGTATGGCTGTTGAGTGCTAAATCTAACCTGTACAAGAAAATTTTTGAAACGCTAATATATCTTGTTATCAGCCAAGCTGGTTTTACCAGAGGCAAAATTTCTTAAAAATAAATAAATAACTGTCTATTTATACTAAGTGGAGACCAATCGCTAAAATTTTCTAATTTTCGATAAGGTTTATAAAATTAGGGCATTTTTGATCAACAAATTCTATGATATAACAAAGACGTCGTGTCTTTTAGAAAACCAAATGAAACTTTGGCAAATATTCCAAAATCACACGTTACTTCCCGAGATTTCTGGAAATTAAAAACTAAGGTCATCTTATTAATCGATGATGAACCATTATTTCAGTTTTGTTCAGTTTAACTGATCAATCTCACGAGAAATCATCTTTTTAGCAATAATACGATTCAATGGTAAATGGACATACTCGATACGGTGCTTTTGGATACAATTTAAGCATATATCGGCATATTGGGATACGTTTGGTTGTTTCAAATACCGTATTTAAAAACTGTATCTAAATCTTCTTTTCGAAAGAAAAATGACTGCGGCATATAATACTTCTGATCAGTGAATTCATTTAAACGACAAAAACTCCCTGAAACAAAAATATTGCTCAGCGACGAAAAAACATACGTCGGTCTGTTATTCCTAGCATATTCGAAGAGATATTCACATTCTTCCGGAATTGAGTTATTTCAATGAAGATCAGTACAGATATCCTAAAATTATTCGAGAATTATTTCTATTATACGTTTTTAATATGTAAACAATCAGTTTTGTCTGAGTAAATTCGAAATGGACAATAACATCAATTTTTTGGTGGTTATTTGTCATTCAAAATCCCTGCAACTTTTTTCATAATTAACCTTAACTTTGTACGTTTTACAATCATATAACTGTCTATTTATACTAAGTAGAGACCAATCGGTGAAATTTTCTAATTTCCGTTAAGGTTTACAAAATTAGAGCATTTTTGATCAACAAATACTATGATATAACAAAGACGTCGTGTCTTTCAGAAAACCAAATAGACTTGAGCAAATATTCTAAAATCACACGTTACTTTCCAAGATTTCTGAAATTAAAAACTAAGGTTAAATTATCAATCGATAATAAACTATTATTTCAGTTTTGTTCAGTTGAAATGATCAATCTCACAAGAAATCATTTTTTTAGCGATAATACGATTCAATGGTAAATGGACATACTTGATACGGTACTTTTGGATACAATTTAAGCATATATCGGCATATTTAGATACGTTTGGTTGTTTCAAATACCGTATTCAAAAACTGCATCTAAATCTTCTTTTCAAAAGAAAAATGACCGCGGCATATAATACTTCTGATCGGAAAATAGATTTAAACAACGAAAGCTCCCTGAAACAGAAATATCGTTCAGCGACGAAAAAACATACTTTAGTCTATTATTGTTGGCCTATTCAGTGAGCTATCCGGATTTTTTTCAAATTGATTTCTTCCAATAGAAATCAGTACACATAGCTTTAATTAATTGAAAAATTTATTCTCACATTAGTTTTTATTATGTTAACGATCAGTTACGTCTAAGTTAATTCAAAATGGACAAAAACGTTCTTCTCTAGAAGTTATTTCTAATTAAAAATCTTTGCATCATTGTTTATGATTAACCAAAACTTTACAGTTTTACAATCAACTTAATGTCTAGTCACACTTAGTTAAGACCAGTCAGTAAAATGTTCCAATTTTCGTCAAGGTTTTTGAAGATCAGAGCATTTTTGATCAACAAATACACTGAAACAATCAGGGACGTCGTGACTTCTAAAAAACCATATGTAACTTTTGCAAACATGCTGAAATCACACGTTACTTTTTAAGATTTTCTAAATTGAATCATAAGGTCATGTCATAAGTCAATGATCAACTATTATTTCAGTTTTGTTTAGTTGAAATGATCAATCTCACAAGAAATCATTCTTTTAGCGATAATACAATTCAATGGTGAATGGACATACTTGATACGGTACTTTTGGATACAATTTAAGCATATATCGGCATATTTAGATACGTTTGGTTGTTTCAAATACCGTATTCAAAAACTGCATCTAAATCTTCTTTTCAAAAGAAAATAACCGCGGCATATAATACTTTTGATCAGAAAATATATTTAAACGACGAAAGCTCCCCGAATCAGAAATATTGCTCAGCGATGAAAAACATACGTCGGACTGTTATTCCTTGCATATTTAAAGAGATATTTGAATTCTTCCGGAATTCAGTTATTCCAATGAAAATCAATACAGATACCTTAGATTTTTGAGAATTATTTTTATACGTTTATATTATGTAAACAATCAGTTTTG